>CM018036.1:16803299-16869231 GCA_008638375.1 Nyssa sinensis | reverse complement strand
TAACTAGGGTTGAGGGTTTTGTGAAGAGTCATACGTTTTGCTTTCCCATTTCTCAAGACGTCGGTTTAACGCGTCATTTATTGCGCAGCCGATACTTGAGAATTCATCATTACTCTCAACCGTTGTGTCGGCTCGTCTTGGAAGGCTCATATTTCGAATGTGTATATAAAGAGAGGGAAAGGTCTTTCATACGTTTCTTCTGCATTTACTTCTACAGTACCAGACCGCCATTTGACATATCTTGAAGTTTGGAGGTTACCCGGTGTTCATAATCCTTTACTGATCTTAGGTTCGACTTTTAGTCCCCTTCTACACTCCTTCTCATTTGTTTCATTTCTTTCTCTTGTTCGCCATGTCTGGCTTAGAATCACGCTCTGGTTTGGGAAGTCCTTCTGAGACCGATCCTCAAATGCAATTAGTGAACGTTGACGAAAATAGGCTGGTAGATCCTCCCTCTAGTCCGGGGGTTAGGATTGTTGATGCTTTTGATGAGCCCCCGAATAGGGCTGGTGAGACTTCTGGTCGATATGGTCACAGAGAGGAGGGTGAGAGTGTAATTACTGAGAGTATGTTGAAGGAGTTATGGGCAAAGTTCAAACTTTCCAAAAATGTAACTTTCAGGGTCCCAGATTCTCAGGATCGCCCGGGCGATGTTAGAGAGGGGGAAATCTGTGCCTATCTGGCCTGGTTTGAAATGGGTCTTACACTCCCCTTTCCTGATATAATAAAACAATTCTTTTGTTGGTTTGACCTTTGCCCTACAGACTTGAACCTTAACAGTTGGAGACATCTGTTGAGCTTCATTGTGTTAGGGCATATGAATAATGTCGAGGTGTCCCTTGACTTGATCCGTAGCAATATGGATCTAAAATTTCAAAAGGCGGAGGGTCTTTTTATATGTCTTTTGATAGTGGGTTCAGACCCCTTACTTCTGTGCCCTCCTCCAACAAGACCTGGAAGAAGTGGTATTTTTTCATTAAAGGAGGATGGGAATTCAAGAACTTCGAGGGTCAACCTTCCACATTTCCTCGAACCACTAGGCCAAGGGGTGAGGCTCAACTTTTCCGTGGCTGCGTTGACTCCGTTTTGTTTGCCAATTGTTAAACTGATCAATTTCTATGCTTGTTTTGCAGTCAAGAGTGCGTGGAAGAGACCAGACTTCTCTTCTTCGATTCAGGAGCAATATAAGAAGCTCTTGAAGCCCAGCATTAGGGACCATTCTTCCATCGTTAACCCAGATAAATTAATGGCTGCTAGGGGTAGTGTTGAGGAGATTACTGATAATGTGATGGCTCAGTGGGAGTCCGGGCCATCACCGTCCGTGGCGACGGGGGAGGCTTCCTCTCCAGTGGTTCCTCCAGTTCCGAAGAAGCGGAGGCTAGTTTTGTCCTCTCCCGAGCCTGCTGAAAGGGAGGAAGAGGCTCCTGTCCCTATTACGGTGGTTCCTCCAGTCCCGTCTCGTCAAGCGGGTAAGGGGGCATCATCATCGGTGGCTCCTGATGTTGCTGGTCAGGGGGCCAAGAAGATTCTGAGTGACTTCTGGGCCAAAGGCTCAGTTAAAATTAAGCCTCAGACGTCGGGGAAGCTTCTTGCTGACTTGACTGCTCTTCAGGTTAAGGTGAGCTCGTCAGGCCCATACTTTTCTTTCCTTTAAGCGTTTATACTGGTGTTGAATTGTTTTCTTTGTATTATGCAGACCCTGCATACCCTTTCTGCTTTGGTGGAGGTTTCTCCATCTGTGGAGGAGCTTGACCAACTTAGGGCCAATCTGGACGACCTGGGGCTTCAGCTTGGCACTGCTCGATCGGAGGCACAACATTCCGCAGAGAAACTGAAGGAGTGTCAGAACTCCTTGATCGTGATGGAATCGGAGAAGAACCTTGCCGTTGAGCGGGCAAGGAGGTTGCAGGTGGAGGTGAACGGCTTGCGGTATCAGCACCGTAGACAGCTCGATGAAGCCGTGGAGCAGGCATTGATGGATAATGAGGAGGAAATGAGGTCGAAGCTGGAAGGAATGACCCATCGCTTGATTACGTTTGGGTTCAATAACTTCCACTCTCGGCTTCTTGCCAAGTTTCCTGACCTAGATGTCTCCTCTATTGTGCCGCCTGGATCTGAACCTTCAGAGGTTGTTATCCAGGGTGAAGTGGCTGATGTCCTCCCTGCCGATCCCACGAAAGAGGTTGTACCGACTGAGGTGGTTGATATTGCTCCTGCTGATCCTTCTCTGGTTGCTGATCCTGTTCCTGCTGATCAGGCTTAGGATGAATATTTTGCTATCTTTCAATGTATTTGGAACATACATTTGTTAATGGAACAATCTTTTGGTTAATGCTCGTTTCCTTTGTTACATTGTTCTGTAGTATTTGTGCATGTCTTGAGTTCTGTTGCTCTGTAGTGCCTCAACATGTAGTTGATAGTGGTAAGTGTTGCAAGTAGCGCTGCTCTCGAGTTTAGTGTATGCCAGATCAGATTTTCCTCTGTAGGTAGCTGTGTTCCGAGCTTCTTTACTTGTCTTAGGTCAGTAATTGGAGACTTCTTTTTTGAAGTATTTCAAAGCTGACCGTTCTGAATCCGAAGACATAATAATAAGTGGATACCTTGTGATTGTAGTTTGGTTGATCAGAACTTCTGCCTCCAGACCTGTTAGAAATCAAGAAACGTCATAGTTGATGGACCTCTGTTGTATACGTGGCCCTCTAAGTGTTAATGACATGGAGAAACCGTCACGTCATATACGTGGAAAAGATTAAAAGCCTGTGTATTACGTGTATGGCCCTGCCTTTTGCTTCTCCCGAGAGGGTGGTTTAATACTCCATTTATTGCACCTCCGTCGTTTGGGATTTCGAAGCTAGCACTTCGCTTAACCGTTGTGACGGTTCAACTGGGTGGCCTTTGATCTTTCAGTGTCTATATATATGGAAACGAGGGCATATGGTTGCGCTCAACCCTTTTGCTCCCCGAATTGTTTGTAAGAGAGATCTTTATATGCTGCCGGAGTTTTTCCACTCGTCCGGAGATGATGGATGATTCCTTGCCTGAGTTAGGAATAATTAAATTGTGGCTGAGAGTTAAACTTCCCTTATTTTCAGTCTCCAAGGAAGGTTCGAAGGAGGCACAAGTCTTCTTGTTTCCTCTGGCATCTGGTCGAGATTTCTCCGATTGGTGGTGGCCCCTCCCTGATTCAACCGAGGCCTGGAGCGTTGGTGATGAAGATGAAGGCGAGTTGCCTCTTCTTCCTCACGCCCTGTCAGAGACCCTCGCTCCAAGTGGCTGGGGTGAAACAGACGGTGTGAAGAAGAAGATTGAAGGTGGGTTGACTCCTCCCTCTTGTGACTTGGCAGTGACAACTGCTCTGAGGGAGATGAATGGGGGCCGCCTCCTCCCCTTTGTGACTTGGCAGGAACCCTTGCTTCAATTGGCTGGGGCGTTATGCCGATTACAAAGGTGGAGAATGAAAAGTCTCCTGAGGCCCAGAGCCCTCATCGTCCGTTGGTCATGAGACCAGTGATAGTGATGATGAAATGGCCTGGGCACTTCTTGATGCAGACTGGGGTTCAGGGCTCCTTCCTCTCAAATGGAGCCTGTCAGCGGCGGTAATGGAAGTTTGGCTCCTGTGCCCCTTTATCATCCCAGGAGAAGAGCCGTTATGTTGCCAAGCGTAGCATCTGTAATAGCTTCTGTAATAGCTTCTGTAGTGGTGTCTTTGTACTGATGTAAATCTTCTGAATTATCAATAAAATTAGATTTCTTCTTCTTAGATCTGATGTTTTCTGTGAATGTGCTCTTTTGTAGCTTAAACACTTTCTTGTGCATTTCTGATTGTTCTGAGAATAAATCAAAGAAACTTAGAAAAATGCTTGAATCGAAGTACTTTACCCCTGGTCGGAACCATAGTACTTGTTGTTTGTTTGACAGATAAACCAAATAATATAAGTATCAGATCTAAGGTGTTCCGATCTAGGAAACTTTAGTTTGTAGATGCCCGGAACTTCTGTCTGTGGATGGGCTGAATCATAGAATCTGTAGATTGAAGACGGACCATGCTCGGAAGGCCTGTGTATAAGAGTAATCCAGGCTCTGTAGGCCTGCGTATCTAGAGAATGAACCAAGTATTTAAGATCTTTATATCATGGACCAGGCTCTGAAGGCTTGTGCATTATAGACGGACCAAGTATTGAGACTTGTGCATTTATAAATGGACCGAGTAAAAACTCGTACATTATGGACCAGGCTCTGGAGGCCTGTGCATTAACAGATGGACCAAGTCATAAGACTTGTGCATTTATAAATGGACCGAGTAAAAACTCGTACATTATGGACCAGGCTCTGGAGGCCTGTGCATTAACAGATGGACCAAGTCATAAGACTTGTGCATTAACAGATGGACCAGGCTCTGGAGGCCTGTACATTAATAGATGGACCAAGTCATAAGACTTATGTATTAATAGATGGACCGAGTGAAAACTCGTACATTATGGACCAGGCTCTGGAGGCCTGTGCATTAATAGATGGACCGAGTGAAAACTCGTACATTATGGACCAGGCTCTGGAGGCCTGTACATTAATAGATGGACCAAGTCATAAGACTTGTGCATTAATAGATGGACCGAGTGAAAACTCGTACATTATGGACCAGGCTCTGGAGGCCTGTGCATTAATAGATGGACCGAGTGAAAACTCGTACATTATGGACCAGGCTCTGGAGGCCTGTACATTAATCGATGGACCAAGTCATAAGACTTGTGCATTAATAAATGGACCGAGTGAAAACTCGTACATTATGGACCAGGCTCTGGAGGCCTGTGCATTAATAGATGGACCGAGTGAAAACTCGTACATTATGGACCAGGCTCTGGAGGCCTGTGCATTAATAGATGGACCAAGTGAAAACTCGTACATTATGGACCAGGCTCTGGAGGCCTGCACATTAATAGATGGACCAAGTCATAAGACTTGTGCATTAATAGATGGACCAGGCTCTGGAGGCCTGTGCATTGATAGATGAACAGTTTTATGGAAGTAAAAGAAAAAACATCTTCATTGATAATACTTCTGCAAGTGTTCTACGTTCCACGGCCTAGGAACAGGTTTCCCAGTCATGTCTTCAAGCCAGTAAGTGGTAGGTCGAACGACCTTTGTCACTTTATAGGGGCCTTCCCAGTTTGGTGACAATTTCCCCATGGTGGGATCCTTGGTGTTTTGAAAGACTCTTCTTAAGACGAAGTCTCCAACTTGAAAGTTGACTGTCTTGAGTCCTACCTTGGATTTGTTGACCATTCTTTGTTGATAAGCTTCCATCCTGATGCTGGCTTGATCCCTTCTCTCTTCGAGCAAATCCAAGTTTTTCATCAGCTGCTGATCATTGGATTCTTGCTCGAAGGCCTCAGTCCTCAGAGTTGGCATACCGATCTCAACCGGAATTACTACTTCTGTTCCATAGGCTAATGAGAAGGGAGTTTCAGAGGTGGGAGTTCTTCTGGTTGTTCTGTAGGCCCAAAGGACTCCAGGGAGTTCTTCTGCCCATTTTCCTTTGGCCTGTTCCAACCTCTTCTTTAACCTGTCAAGGATTGTTCGGTTGGTGACCTCTGCTTGCCCGTTTGCTTGCGGATGGCCTGGAGAGGCAAAGTGCTGCCTGATGTTGAGATTTTCACAGAATGCCTTGAAGCCTTTACCAGTGAATTGTGTCCCATTGTCCGAGATAATTACACGTGGTATGCCAAACCTGCAGACAATGTTCTTCCAGGTGAAGCTTTCGACTTCCTTTTCTGTAATATGCGTTAAAGGCTCGGCTTCGGCCCATTTAGAGAAGTAGTCGATGGCCACCAAGAGGTACTTCCGGTTTGGAGGTGCTCGTGGTAACGGGCCCACGATGTCCATTCCCCATTGAGCAAAGGGCCATGGACTAGGAATCGGGATAAGCTCGTGCTGAGGCTGATGTTGGTACGGGGCAAATCTCTGGCATTTGTCGCATTTTCGAACATATTCTTTAGCCTGTTTCAACATGCCGGGCCAGTAGTAGCCCTGCGATAGAGCTCGGTGGGCTATAGTTCTGCCCCCATTATGATTCCCGCAGATTCCCTCATGTATTTCAGCCAAGACGTACTGTGATTCGTTTGGGGCTAAGCATTTTAGCAGAGGTTGAGAATACGACCTTCTGTAAAGCTTGTTGTTCAGGATCAGGTACCGAGCCGCTCTGATTCGGATTCTCCTGGCTTTGTTTTTGTCCTCTGGGAGGAGACCGGACCTTAGATACTGGAGGATCGGGGTCATCCAGTTCTGGGGCTGTTCGTCAATTTGAGCAACTTGTGCTTCCTCAATGCTGGATCCTGGCTGAAAAGAGATTTTAACTGTGGAGTCTGCTTCAGATTTGAGGCGGGAGGCCATGTTAGCCAGAGCATCTGCTCTGCAGTTCTGGCTTCTCTCAATTTTCTAAATGGTAAACGTCTGGAAGGAATTCTTCAAGTGGCTCACCAGTTCGGAATATCGAAGCATCCTGTCATCTTTGATGGCAAATTCTCCCAAGACCTGGCTTACTACCAGTTGGGAGTCAGAGAAGACATCGAGGTTCTGAGCCTCGCATTCCAAGGCAAGTTTCATCCCTAAGATTAGGGCTTCATATTCGGCTTCATTGTTAGAAGCTCTGAATCCCAAGCTGACTGCTTTTTCTGATGTGAGCCCATCAAGGGACTGTAGCACCAGGCCTACCCCTAATCCTTGATCGGTTGACGATCCATCAATGTACAGCAGCCAGGTTCCCGAAGTCTCGGTGACTTGTGCTTTGCTCTGAAGTGCCGGGGTGAACTCGGCTACGAAGTCAGCTAAGGCCTGCCCTTTGATGGAGTTTCGGGGTACATATGCTATGTCAAATTCCCCTAGCTCCACAGACCACTTTACCAATCTTCCCGATACTTCAGGTTTCCTCAGTATTGACTTCAGAGGATAGGCAGTTGGGATTTCGATTGGATGGGCCTGGAAATAAGGTCGAAGCTTCCGAGCTGATATAACCAAGGCATAGGCCAGCTTCTCTATTTCTGGGTATCTTTTCTCCGTGTCAAGTAGTGCCCTACTGACGTAGAATATAGGCCTCTGTACTCCTCTGTCCTGTCTAATTAGTGCGGAGCTGACCGCGTTCTCAGAGACTGCAAGGTACAGGAGCAGCTTTTCTCCTTGTACTGGTTTTGACAGGAGCTCTGGAGAGGCTAGATACTCCTTTAGTTCTTGAAAGGACTGCTCGCATTCTTCTGTCCACTGCAAAGTCTTGCTGCCCTTCAGAGCTTTGAAGAAAGGTAGGCAGCGATCGGTGGACTTAGATATAAATCTGCTCAGTGCGGCAATTCTGCCATTTAGTGCCTGAATCTCCTTCTTGGTTTTTGGTGACTTCAGTCCAATCAGGGCTTGGATCTGAGTAGGATCTGCTTCGATACCTCTTTGAGAGACGATGTATCCCAAGAATTTTCCCTTCGTAACTCCAAAGGTACATTTCGAGGGGTTGAGCTTCATCCTGTGTTGTCTGAGGATATCGAAGGTCTGGGTCAAGTGCTGGAGGTGATTGCCTTTCTGAAGGCTCTTTACCAGCATGTCGTCGATGTAAACCTCCATGGTGCTACCGAGCAGTGGGCTGAACATTTTGTTCACCAACCGCTGATAAGTGGCTCCAGCATTCTTCAAACCGAAAGGCATCACTCTGTAACAGTAGAGTCCTCTTTCGGTTATGAAGGCAGTCTTCTCCTGATCTGGAGGGTACATCTGGATCTGGTTGTATCCAGAGTATGCATCCATGAAACTCATAAGTTCATGCCCTGCAGTGGCGTCAACCAGTTGGTCTATTCTCGGCAGTGGAAAGCTGTCTTTGGGGCACGCTTTGTTGAGGTCTGTATAGTCAACACAGACTCTCCACTTGTCGTTCTTCTTCTTAACAAGCACGGTGTTGGCTAGCCACTCGGGATAGAAAACTTCCCGTATCATCCTGGCGTCCAGCAGCCTCTGGACTTCTTCGTTTATAATCCGATGCCGATCAGGAGCAATCGGCCTTCTCTTCTGTCTGACTGGGGGGTGATCCGGATCTACCATCAGTTTGTGAGTTATTAGATTAGGATCTATTCCCTCCATGTCCCTGGTCTCCCAAGCAAAGATAGAGAGGTTGTTTTTCAGAAACCTGACTATCTTTTCCTGGTCGGTGTGTGTAAGGTCTGGGCCGATGTACAAGTAACGCCCCTCTACTTCTGAACTGACCAGTATTTTAATGGGCTCGCCAACAGGTTTGGCTCAGCTGTCATGTCCCCTTGGGCTCAGGGGTTCTTCAACGCTGGATGGGCAATCTTCCACCTCGGGAGTGTGAGTGAAAACCGGATCTGTACAGTCCCGAGTGTACTGTAATTACTATTTCAGAGCTTTCTCCTTAAGGGCAATAGCGTGACACTCTCGGGAGGTTGGCTGACACCCTCGGACCGAGTGTACGCTCTGGTTATGGACGTACTTCAGACACTGATGAAGGGTTGAAGTAACTGCCCCTATCTGGTGTAACTAGGGTCTCCCGATGATGACGTTGTATGGAGACTTCATGTTCAACACCATGTATTCCGAGATGGTGGTCTTCTGCCCTTCACCTTCTCCTACAGTGGTAGGAAGGTCAACTCTCCCCAGTGGGGTGCTGAGGTTGCCATCAAAAGCTGCCATCACGGCAGTGGTGGGCTTGACGTTGTCCTGGTCTATGCCCATCTGTTTAAGCGGTTCATAGAATAGAATGTTGACTGAGCTGCCAGTGTCGACCAGGACTCTTCTGGTCTCGAAGTTGGCAATTCTGAGGGTAATAATAAGGGCATCACTGTGAGGGCAGTGTACCCCTGCTAGATCTTGCTCGGTGAACTGGATCTCCGGCCCTGGCTTGAGCCTCTTTTCGACGTTGGAGATCTGCAAGACGTTCGGGGCGGTTCTGGCCTCCCGAGCATATCTCTTTCTTGCCCTGTTGGACATTCCTGTAACAGGGGAGTCAGCATGGAGGACGTAGATAATGTGATTGTTCTGCCTCTGAGGCTCGTTTCGTCCTTCCCTCTGCTCCTGCCTCTGTTCGGGCCTCTGATCTGGCCGCTGCTGAGGCTTGTCCTCTTGGGGGTTCTGTCTTCCGTCCTGCTTGACGAACTCCCGAAGACGTCCCTTCTTTATGAGCTGCTCTATCTCATATCGGAGGGTCCTGCAAGTGTTAGTTGTATGTCCATGATCTTTATGGAAATTACAATACTTACTTTGGTCCCGCAGGCTGGGATCTCCCTTGATTGGCTCCGGCCACCTCAGGTTCTCCCGATCTCTGATCTGCCGGAGTACCTGGTTCGGAGTGGTGTTCAGGGGAGTGAAGTTGGTGAACTCACTTGGTGCGGAGTTGTACACAGCTCTGGGAGCTGTTCTCTTCTCTGGGCTCCGGGCCCTCTTTTTGTTGGAGTCTCTTCTGTGATCCTCCTTCTTGTGGTCCTCCCACTTTGGATTGTCCCTCAGGGTCTGATCTCTGCCCTTCTGGGACGTGCGGTTGGCTTCTTCCAGGTTGATGTATTTTCTGGCCCGATCCATCAATGCTGCCATATCGGCTGGAGGGCTCTTTGTCAAGGAATCTCTGAACCCACCTTGGGCAAGCCCGACTGTAAGGGCTGCTACAAGGAATTTCGGGCTGCAATCCGTGATCTCAGTGAGTTCGGTGTTGAAGCGTGCAATGTAGGCTCGGAGGGATTCCTCCCTGGTCTGCTTAACGTTCAGCAGGAATTCTGGCCCCCTTCTGAGCCTCCTGCTGGTCATAAACCTGTCCAAGAACTGCCTACCGAGCTCGTAGAAGCTGGTAACGGAGTTCGAAGGGAGATTGTGGAACCACTTCAGAGCAGTTCCCTTTAAGCTGGTGATGAACGTCCGGCACATGAAAGCATCCGAAGCTCCGTGAAGGGCCATCGTATGCTGATAATGAGAAAGGTGATCTCCTGGGTCTCCAGATCCGTCATAGAGAGTGAACTTGGGCACCATGAACTTTCTGGGCCTCTCTTCTGACATGATAGCGTGAGTGAACGGAGTGGCCAGTCTTCCGAGCAATCTGGCCAGTTCGTCTTGCTCTGAAAGGTTCTGAGGTTCTCTCAGGCCGATTGTCCGGTCTATAGACTCGGCAATTTCCTCTACCCTTCGCGGGTCTCTGAGTCTGACATCTTGTGAACCCTGCCTGACAGCCTCGGCTTCAGGGTAGTAGGGTGGAGTACGCCCTTCGGACGGAGGAGGAATCCGAACCGGAGGGACTGGTGCTGCCTGATAAGGTTCCTGCGGTGCCGGCGGTGCTCCCAAAACCCTAGGAGTTGGGGCTCGAGTCGTGCTCTGGTAATGGACGTCGGGAACGAAAGCGAATGTTCCCCAGCCAGGAACTGTTGATGGCTGTGGATCTCGGCCAGCGTGAGCAACGCCTGAGGGGTGCCCAGGCAGGTTGGTTGGGGCCCGCCCACGAAGTTCTTCGTCCTCCGTGGCAACAGGTGGTTGCGTTCCCGCAACGAAGTTGACCGGCGGGCTAGGAGAAGCCGCCGCTTGGTTCTGCGTGAGCGTTGCCAGCGTTCTAGTGATGGCCAGCAATTGCTCCTGCACCAATTCATTGTGTCGTTTTATTGCTTCGATTTCTTGTCGCATAGGGTTGGCCGCTGGTCCCTTTGTGCGAGGAGCAGGCGGCTGACGCTGAGCGTTTTGCGCATTCTGAGCATTCTGTCGTGGTCGGAGATTTGGTGCCATGGTTTTCCGGTGGGAAAAAAAGATGAGTTTATGAATAGAGCACTTGGAGATTAGTCGTTTCCCACAGACGGCGCCAAACTGATGCTGCACTTTTTGACTCGCAACACGTGAGGGCTCCGTGACCTGTAGAACACTCAGAGAGATGATCTGAGGACCACCAGATTGGCTCCGGCGGTAGCCGCTCCGATGCTTAAGTAAGTAAGAGAATTGAAAGACTGTATTGAAAGCCAAAGAATGAGCATGAAAGTAAAAGCGTACCTCTAGGGTTTAATATATAAGCCGTGGCTTTCCTAAGTTGATTAGGATTCGATGCCATGAATGTAGGGATATGATCATCGGAGATTGCAGTTACCTTCTGGATCCTTGAGTCGTAGATGGAGATAACAATAAATAGTAGTTTCCGCATTGAAGACCGTTTCCTTATTCCCCACTTGACAGTTGTTAAGGAAACCATAAGGTTGGATCCATATGAAGTGTTGAATAAATATTGTCCAGAACGGAAGGTCTGGATGATGTATACATGAGAATGTCTTGAAGGCTTCATCTACACTGTATAACCGAGTTTATCGGCTCTGAATGATATATAAATAAGAATGCCCTGAAGGCTTATGGCTGCTCTGTATGATAGACATATATGAGAATACCCTGAAGGCTTGTAGCTGCTCTGTATGATCGAAATTGTCAGCTCTGTAGGATCGAGATTTGTTAACTCAGTGGGCACACGTGTCTCAAAGTGATTGGTGTGTCTGTTTGTGGTATATCAATCTTTAAACTTCTCTGCTACCCTTTTTATAGATAATTTTTACCACTTTACAATTCTCATTACCGTCTTGCTGGAGTTGCCGCCTTGAGATTGCATCGCAATTTATTCATTTTGTTTGTAATGGAAATGATGCCATGTTGCTTATTATGGCAATGTCAAGTGATGACCACACCCAATCAATGATACATTTACAACTTTTAACTAAACATACTTTTATACATTATATTTTAGAAAACAAACTCAAACATCTACTTAAAAAATCACACTTGTCATGAATTTCTCTTCGATCTCTACTTCTATTATATTAGCATTATAAGATTTCAAAAATATCAAAATTTTGGTGATACATTGAGATCAAAAAGTTTAGGATCACTAGATATACGAATTAGTGAGGTTTGAGATTATTTTTTCAAAAGTACATTTATAGAAAAGCAGTTCAAAGCTGATTTTTTTTAAACGATGTAAAAGAAAGATCAATACAAAATAATTAAGCACATTTCCTGTGACTTTTTGAGGTGAAAATTTTATTTTAATAATTTTTTAGTATTTTTCTCAAAAAAATATAATTAATTCTATAAAAAAAATTTAAATTATAATAAACTCTTGGGCTGATTATTTTTAAAAAAAGTGGTGCATATAAATAAGAATATAAAATTGAAAATGACTACTTTATTAATATGTAATAAAAAAATATAATCTTTTATCAAATTATATACAAAAAAAAAAGGTGTTTTTAAAATACTGATTAAAGAAGAGGTCATGGGAATGGCATGCATTCATCCTCAAGGGGGTTGATAATCGATCTACTTGCGTCAGGCACGTTGCATTAATCACAATATTTTAGTACCAATAAATTATGATTCTTTAAACGCATAGTTCGGACAGGAATCCAACTCCAATTAGGATTCAGATCAGCTTTCCAGGCCTGACTTTGAAACAATGTTTTAGAGCCCAAACGAACTCGAATTTTTGCAATCCAAACCTTTCTGAAAAGCTTAAGACGTCCTCTAAAGATTTCATAAAAACTACTTTCTCATTCTGAAACTCTAACGCCATCCAAATTTCAATTGAAGTTTCATAAATCGAATCTGTCTAAAAGCTGAAAATTGCACAATATAACCCATATCTATTCTCTTACCTTCGATAGAATTATTGAGTCAGCATAGCATTACTCTTTTTTAAGTTGTTAGAGGAGAGGGCAACCCCTATTGTATAACTTAACGATTGAATATATATATATATATATATATATTCACACTCGCCAAATAATTAAGGAGCTGTAACCATGCAAAATAAAAATAACTAAATTTGTCTTACATTCACTATAAAATATTAAATTCATTTATATTGTTTAAAAAAAAAAAAAGATGACATCTGAGTTAAAACTAAATCTCATAACAGGAGTTTGTAATTTTAATTAGAATGTATCTTTTGAAAAGATGCCTATATAAGTCTTTATTGAATAGAAGAGTGTATAGGAGAGAAGTACCCCTATTTATATTTATATTTATATATATAGTACTATTCACTCTCTCCAAATAATTAAGGGGCTCTAACCATGTAAAATAAAATGACGAAATTAAATTGGCGTTACATTCAAAATAAAATATTAAATTCCTTTTTAATCAAGGTAATTTCATAATTGTCATCAAAAAAAAAAAAGTAATTTCATAATTTCTTTATATATGGTGGAATCCTTCTCAACATTTGTGGGAGTGGAAATGACACCGACCTATATGTATTTGTTTAATTTTCAAAAATACGCTCTCCATTTTATTTATTAGAATTTGTACTGTCTACACTCATTAACTGTGCAAAATAGAATTTTTTTATTAAAGTTGTAGAGTTTCGATTCATCTTTTGTTGTTTTGATCTTATTAAAAGATGATCTCTCTAACTTTAGACAAGTTTCACTGTCATATATAAGAATTTGTATTTTAATTAAAATATGTCTTTTGAAAAAATGCCTATAAAATTGTATATTAAAGAGATGTTTTTTGCGTTAGTTTTTATTAAGAGGCATCTCAGTCGGTACATAGGTTTGAAAAATAAATTAAAAATTGTGTGAATTTGAAAAGCATGAGTAGGATGAAAAACACGTGCAAAATGTATGACTGAGTTTTCCTCGAAATCATTATTTAAAAAAAATAATAATAAAAAGAAAGAAAAAAATAATCTCTGTCTTCCTCTTCATAATGACAAAAAGAAAATTTGATAGAAATGACACCGTCCACAATCTTAATTATAATGTTTTGACAAGTGAGGAGAAAATGATTTAAACCACCGAATTAATTAAGATGGATATTAGCCCATTTAATTAAAGCAAAGCATCATTTTCTTTAAAAACATAATGTCTTCTTGATCCTGTCACAAGTCACCATTCTCATGGAGTATCCTAAGATTGAACACTAAAAGAATTCAAGAATTTTCTCCCATCAATTCTCACTTGGAATTTTTGCTACTTAGCAAGGTCACGCTGATTGTGGTCCATTTTGCAACTTTAATCTTTTCCTTTCCCCTTTTTCCCTTTCTCTTTCCCTTTTACGAGGGAAACGAATCTTAACAAAGGATAATTAATAGAAATCATGTAGTAGATAAATGAGATAATCAAAGATTAGCATCTACCATTGTCTAAAAATGTCTTATATTTGAAATCTGAATTCCATGTGTAAATCTACAATCTGTCACATTCCGAAATCTATCCTCTATTAAATTTGAGGACATGATCAACAAAAGCCTTTCAATATACAAAATAAATATACATAATACAAGATCAAATGAGTTACACCTGACAATACACAACTTATATTCATGAAATAACTAACTTGCATGTCTGCACAACAATACACAAAATTTCTAGTGTCTATACATTCATACTGTCACTACATAATAAATCATCTTACATTAGCTACCATAGGGTTCCTTCCTGTTCCGAACCTCACATATTACTTCTCACTAGTATCCTTACATAGCTCATTGATGGACCAAAAGACGGAGAAGTGTGCCTTGCATGCACAAGTCTCTAGTTCAATCCTACAAAGTACAAAACTCCTTTGGGACCATCCCAAAAGCTTGGCTTACCTAGCGCCGTGAGTCAAAGAATCGCAATATTTGAGGTATTTGTCACACCCCGAATTCCCGCGAACCTGAGGCGTGAGTGTAATGGAACTAAAAGAAAATAAAATAATAAAGAAATCAAGGACAATCACATGTATTCCATACACTAACCCAATTCCTATACTGATACAATTCATAAGGCCTTGCCCGTTACCTCATAACATACAAACAACATGAAATAGTCTAAGGCTTATGCCCTTGTACAACATCAAAATACTCCCCACGGGCCAAATATAGTTCTCAGATCTTTCCTTCATTAAGGCATCACTAAATCTCAAGTAGCCGGAGTGTCATCTGAAATGGTATCCCACGAATGGGTCAGCTCAACTACTGGTACAATATAATGCTAATGCAAGAAACAAAATTAAGGTGTGGCATGTGCAAGTATACATTTATATCTACATGGCATTCAATATCATCAATACATTATATGAACAGTATGCGTAACGCACCCATGCAACTCTATGCCACACCCATGTCTCGCTTTACGGACCTTCCCCGTAGGCCTACGAGTAACTTGATATGTCTCGCTTCACAATCCGGAACCCGTCAGGCATGCGGGTACCTATGCGAGTATATATATTCTCACATCACACAAGTCTCACACACACTATACACCTACACTCACGGCTGTTCACACTAGCCCACACACACACTCTGCCACCTGTTGCGCACCCACTAGTGATATAATATATATATATATATATATGCATATTTAAATGCATATATATATATATATACAACATATAATATTATATATACACATACACACATATATATATATATACACACATATAAGATACACAATACACATCTCTAATTAAATAATAATAATAAATAAAATAAAATAAGAATTTATTTCAAAATTTCAAATTCTTACAGTATTAGTCAAGGCGAAGCTCCTAATACCCACATACCAATATATACACACACACTTTCTAACCAAAAGTGTGGTATTTGTTGGACGGTTTTAAAATGGGTCATGTTGGATGGTTTCAAAATGGGTCAACTTTGAGCCTTAATTAAAGTGGGTCCCATATATAATTTAAGGTAGATCCACATTGAAACGTGTTCTCTTTCATGAGAAGATAAATCACGTATATTAACTTGTCAACAATCGTTAAGTAATGAATGAGAAATTGACTTCTAAAGTTCGCACTTGAACACTTATTGTAAAGTGGTGAATGACCTTTGTCCCACATTGGTTGGATACTAAATTTCTAATGAGTATATATACTCCTTCCTTGTAGAGTGGCTTAGGCCCCAAGGGGCACCCCAGTTTTGTATAAGGGAGAGGACCTAAGCAAAGCGGACTTACCACACACACGCGCGTGCCGCCCCGCCCCCGCACCGAACCAGGCCGGGCTTAGGTCATGGGTCATGCTGATTATATACTTTTTAGAAAAAATTTATTTAAATTTTTTCTGCCAAACCAAACGTGGCCTTAGGAGTTACAACGGCGCTTCTGAAACAGTGTCCACTCAACATGAAACAGTGGTGCTTCATGAGTGAACCATCACCACCTTACAGTCTGTTCGTTTGAATGGTCATAACCATTCACGAACAGGTTCATCTGAGTCTATAAATACTCAGTTATGTACTGCATTCCTTCATTCCGAAATTGCATTCTCACTCTCTCTGCAAATTTCTTTTTCTGCATAATTCAAGTTTGAGTTGCTGCCATAGTTGTATTCATTGGATTTTAAAGATTGAAGTGTTGCATCTTTAGAATCGAAATTTGTTTTATCTTGAGAGGTGATTGCTCATCACCTTGAGCGCTGAGAGGGAGCAAATTCATCTTAAGAAAATTGTGAAATTCATAAGGCTCGGATTTTTTCTTTCTGTTCTAATTCAACAACTGTGAGTTCAAGTGTTATTTATATTTCTATATTTCCTTCTGTTTTAATTCTAATAATAGTGTATATATATATATATAATCAATATATAATTGGCTAACAATATTAAGACGAATTTGGTTTTACTTATAGCATGTTATATTGTTCTATTATATGTTACATTGTTCTATTATACTTTGGAAAACTTCACTGTTTTTATAAACATTGAATTTAAAAAAAATTAAAACAGTCTTCTATTTTGTTTAATAAATTATTTTTGTTTAGTAGACTTTGTTTCTACTTTACAAATTGGTTTCTTCAAAAAATCAGCATTCTATTTCACATTTATTATCTCTTTTGTATAATTAAGAAAACTTTATGTTTTTGTAACAGAAATGGCTTCTACAAGCATTGCACCCACCATGAATGTGTCTCATGGGGAGAAGCCCGAAAAATTCAATGGAACGGATTTTAAACGTTGGCAACAAAATATGCTCTTCTATCTCACAACCCTAAATTTGGCAAGGTTCCTTCTTGTTGAAAAAGAAAGTGATAAGAAAAAAATGGCTACTATTGATGCATGGAAACATGCAGATTTCTTGTGTATAAATTATATCTTGAATGGATTGGATAATACATTATATAATGTATATTATTCAATCAAAATGGCAAAGGAACTATATATGGGAATCTTTAGACAAGAAATACAAAACTGAAGATATTGGCATAAAGAAATTCATAGTTGAAAAAATTTCTTGACTACAAGATGTTAGACCATAAAACAGTTATAAGCCAAGTTCATGATCTACATGTGATCTTGTAACACATCCATGCTGAAGGAATATCTCTAAGTGACTCATTTCAAGTGGCTGCTATGATTAAAAAATTGTCATTATCATGAAAAAACTTTAAGAATTATCTCAAGCACAAACGCATGGAGATGAATCTTGAAGAATTAATAATGAGACTAAGAATTGAAGAAGACAAACGAGGATCTGAAAAGAAGAATGGAAATTATTCCATGGGGGCTAAAGAAAATGTTGTTTAACAAGGCTCAAAGAATAAAAGGAAGCATGAAGGTGAAGATCCTTCTCAAGTTTCTAAGAAGTTCATAGGGAAGTGCTACAATTGTGGTAAACCCAAACATCGTTCAAAGGACTGTCGCAAACCAAAGAACTCAAAGAAACAAAATGTTCAAGCAAACATAACAGAATGTGACAAGCTTTCAGTTGATATTGGAGATATGAATCTTTCCGCCATTGTATCCAAATGTAACTTGGTAGGAAACACCAAGGAATGGTGGGTAAACACTGGGACTACACGTCACATTTGCTCAAACAAATGAATGTTTTCTACCTACAAACCTGTAAAGCACCAAGAACAACTATTCATGGGCAATTCTTCGACTTCCAAAGTTGAAGGATGTGGGAAGGTGATACTGAAAATGACATCTGACAAAGAACTCACTCTCAATGATGTGCTTCATGTGCTTGACATTCACAATAACTTAGTTTCTGGATCATTACTTAGTAAGAATGGTTTTAAATTAGTCTTTGCATATGACAAATTTATGCTTACTAAGAATAGGATATTTGTGGGAAAAGGTTATTTGAGCGAAAGGGCTCTTCAAGATGAACATAATGACTATTGTACCAAAATCTATTAATAATAATTTTAATTCTTCTGCTTACTTGCTTGAGTCCTCAAATATTTGGTATGCTAAATTAGGACATGTTAATAATGATACTTTGCATAGATTAATTAATTTAGAATTTTTGCTTAAATTTAATATTAATCCTAAGCACAAATGTGAAACCTGTGTAGAATCTAAATTGACAAGATTACCCTTCCATTCTATTGGAAGAAGTATTGAACCTCTAGATTTAATTTATAGTAATATCTGTAACTTAAAGTTTGTGCAAATTAGAGGGGGAAAAAAGTATTTTATTACTTTTATTGATGAATGCACTAGATACTGTTATATATATTTGCTAAGAAGCAAAGATGAGGCCATAAAAATATTCAACCATTACAAGAATGAAGTTGAGAATTAACTTAAGAAAAAGATTAAGGCAATAAGAAGTGATAGAGGTGGTAAATATGACTCACCTTTTGAGGAGTTCTGTTCAGAACATAGAATCATTCACCAAACTACCGCTCTTCATTCACCTCAATCCAATGGTATTGTTGAACACAAAAATCAAACATTAAGAAAAATTATGAATGCTATGTTGTTAAGTTCTAGTTCACCCTAGAATTTGTGAGGGGAAGCTTTGTTTTCCGTAAATTATATTCTCAACAAGGTATCTCACAAGAAAACTCATAAAATACCTTATGAATTATAGAAACGCCACAGACCCTGTTACAAATACTTAAAAGTGTGAGGGTGTCTAGCAAAAGTGACAGTTCCTAAACCTAAAAAGGTTAAGATAGGACCAAAAATCATTGACTATGTATTCATTGGTTATGCAAATAACAGTAGTGCATATCGATTTCTTGTTAATAAATCTGAGATTCCTGATGTGCATGTTAATACAAATATTGAGTCTAGGGATGCTTCATTTTTTGAAAATATATTTCCTTATAACATGACACGTGAATCAAGTTTACAAAAAAAGGCCTCTAGAAGTTACAGTTAGTAATAATCATGAAAATATAAACTAAAAGTCTATAATTGATGAATCTCGACATAGCAAGAGAGCAAAGAAATCAACGTCTTTTAGACCTGATTTTCTAACATATTTGTTGGAAAATGATCATCAATCCTTCAAGGAAGTAATATCCTCTCCTTAAGCTTCATATTGGAAAAAAGTAATCAATAGTGAAATTGAATCCATCATACAAAATCATACATATGAATTAGTGGATCTTCCACCTTGTTCCAAACCATTAGGATACAAATAGATCTTTAAAAAGAGAATAAAAGCTGATAGATCAATAAAGAAATATAAAGCAAAACTTGTTGTCAAAGGCTATAAGCAAAGGGAAGGATTAGATTACTTCGATATTTACTCACTAGTTACTAGAATCACATCCATTCATATGTTGATTGCAATAGCATCCTTAAATGGATTAGAAATACATCAAATGGATATAAAAATTGCTTTCTTAAATGGTGAGTTAGATGAAGAAATATACATGAAACAACCCGAATGATTTATTGCTCCTGGACAAGAAAGAAAAGTATGTAAACTTGTCAAATTTCTCTATGGATTAAAGCAAGCACCAAAACAACAACATGAGAAATTTGACAATTTAATGATGTCAAATGGAATCAAGGTCAATGAGTATGACAAATGTGTGTATATTAAAACCACTCAAAAAAGATATGTCAATTTATGTCTTTATATTGATGATATGTTAATTTTAGGTAGCACCATTGATAGAATAAATGCTACAAAACAAATGTCATCTAGTAGATTTAATATGAAAGATTTAGGTGTCGCAGACACTATTGTAGGAATAAAGATTTTTAGAATGTCTGATGGACTTATTTTATTTTAATCTCATTACATTGAGAAATTACTTGATAAGTTCAAGAAGTATAACATCAATCCTGTAAAAACAACAGTGGATGTAAGTCTTCATCTTGCAAAAAATACTGGAAAAAGCATATCTCAATTAGAGTATTCTTGTATAACAGGTAGTTTAATGTATGTCATGAACTGCACTCGACCTGATATAGTATATTCTGTAAGTAAGCTTAGTCGATTTACGAGTAATCCAAGAAACAATCACTGGAAAACCATAATAAGACTTTTGGGGTATTTAAAATATGCTCAAAATTATAGATTGCACTTCACGAGATATCTAGCTATTCTTGAAGGATATAATGATGCTAATTGGATTTTTGATTCAAAAGACTCAAAATCCATAAGTGGATACGTTTTTACTGTAGGAAGTGCAGCTGTGTCTTGAAAATCCTCAAAACAAATATGTATTGCTAGATCTACAATGGAATCTGAATTCATTACTTTAGATAAAGCTAGAGAAGAAGCAGAATGACTTCATAATTACTTAGAGGATATTCCAAATTGGTCAAGACCTATACCCGCTATTTGTATACATTGTGATAGTCAATCAGTAATTGGAAGGGCACAAAGTCATATGTATAATGGCAAGTCACGACACATACGTCGAAGACATAATACCGTTAGGCAATTGCTCTCTAATGGAATTATCACCATTGACTATTTAAAGTCAAAAGATAATATTGCAGATCCATTTACAAAAGACTTAACACAAGAGCAAGTGAAAAGTTCATCGAAGGGAATGGGTTTAAAACCTATGTCTAAACAAGAGTTGTCATAGTGGCAACCCAACCAGTTAACTGGAGATCCCAAGATCTAAGTTCAAAAGGCCAACCGAACTATGAAGTAACTCAATACACACTGAGGAGATATCTACTCTTAACCATTCCTATAATGAGACAGTGCACATCTGTCGTGAGAACCAAGATAAGTTACGCTTTTAATGGTCTCAATATCTTTGAAAAATGTTCAAGTAGAGTATTGTAGGATACTCTTCATAGAAATCACCTATGTAAGTAAGAAGGGGCCACTTCTATAGGAATTTTGAAAGGTTGAATTCTCTAAAACACTCACAGAACCAAAACGTGTTCAAGGCCAAAATGAACACAAACGTGAGAACCAACTATGTCTGAAATGGTACTGTGTGATTTCTATTGTCTTGGTTTACACAAATGGTTGACAGTTCAAAGACTTCATGTATACTGATTAGCTAAGTAAATCCGATAGTCGTTCACTAGGGCAAGTTCAAAGCCAATAGGCTACTTAACCCAATGCAGTAACCTTTTTACTATAGTCGAACTAGTGTCTGTATTTTCATTGGCATTAAATTTTTGTCAATTGCATTCATGTGGGGGATTATTGGACAGTTTTAAAATGGGTCATGTTGGACGGTTTTAAAATGGGTCAACTTTGAGCCTTAATTAATGTGGGTCCCACATGTAATTTAAGGTATATCCACATTGAAACGTGTTCTCCTCCATGAGAAGATAATCACGTATATTAACTTGTCCAAAACCATTAAGTAATGAATGAGAAATTGACTCTTAAAGTCCTCACTTGAACACTTATTGTAAAGTGGTGAATGACCTTTGTCCCACGTTGGATGACTATTAAAGTTCTAATGAGTATATATATTCCTTCCTTGTAGAGTGGGTTGGGCCCAAAGGGACACTCTAGTTTTGTAGAAGGGAGAAGACCTATGCAAAGTGGGCTTACCACACACGCGCATGTGCCTCCCCGCCCCACACCACACCTGGCTTGGTCGGCCTTAGGCCATGTGTCATGGGTCATGTTGAGTATATATATGCCAAACCAAACGTGGCCATTATAGCTACGGTTCTGAAATAGTGTCCGTTCAACATGAAACAATAGCGCTTCATGAGTGAACCATCACCACCTTACAGTCTGTAACCATTCACGAACAAGTTCATCTGAGTCTATAAATACTCAGTCCTGCACTACATTCCTTCATTCCGAAATTGCATTCTCACTCTGTCTTCAAATTTCTTTTTCTACATAATTCAAATTCGAGTTGTTGTCATAGTTGTGTTCGTTGGATTCTAAAGATTGAAGTGTTACATCTTTAAAATCGAAATCCATTTTATCTTGGGAGACGATTGCTTATCACTTTGAGCACTGAGAAGGAGCAAATTTGTCTTAAAAAAATTGTGAAATTCAGAAGGCTCAGATTTTTTCTTTTTATTCTAATTCAACAATTGTGAGTTTAAGTGTTATATATATTTTTATATTTCTTTCTATTTTAATTCTAATAATATATATATATATATATATATATAATCAGTATATAATTGGCTAACAGTATTTGAGGCATATTGTGTCAAGGTTCACATCAGACAACCGCTGCACTGAACTTTTTCCTTCCCATGAGTGGGAAAGTTCAGCCACCATATTTACTAACATGGCAATGTCGGTTGGTACAGCAGTTGCATTTGAAATCAGATCTCGAAAATATATATATATATATATATATATATCACATTTATATAAATGCTCTCCAGGGATCTATTATCACAGCAATTGTTGCCATTGGGAGCAATTCAATCATGTTCATGGAATATTCCTTTAAAATTTAAAAATGACTGTTGATCAAGTTCCATTAGGAAGACAAGCAACAACCCTCCATCATTTGTCAATCATGTTCAATTTCCAGATTATTGTTTGACACGTTCATGTTTTACTGTGAAAAGAAGAATCCTATCAACTTGTGAGAGGTGCAATTCAAAAAACAATGGTAATTATTTAATTTATTTTGCATCTGGTTATCTGGAAAAAAATAAAAATACAAACTGTGAAATACTAATTTTATGAAAAATATTAAGATTAATCGTGTTTGTCAATGTGATTTGATTAACACATGTATAATATGTACACGCGTTCGTGTATAGTATGAGAACGTACAAATAAATGCGTTAAGCAAATCGCCGTGAAGGTAACATTCATCTTAATTCTATTGCAGAAATGAATGTAGTGTTATGACAGATACTAGTACTTGAAGGGAAAAATAATAATAACTGATTTAGAAGGAAAATATGACCCAAAAAGCTGCAAAGTTCTCTCAGTTCGTTGACAGAACGAGAATGCTGCGAAATTTCGCAAAAGTTGTGACATCTTTCATGTCTGCTGGCACTGGGAGATGGCTCTTTACCAAAGGCCACTTGACTTCTAGTGAAGCTCTAAATATATACAATCTGTGTGAAGTGGAAGGAATTAAACCCACCTGCACCACTGGATGCCCAACAGGTTTTTTCCTTTCCGGACTTTCCTGTCAAAAAGCTGCTTTCTTAGGGTTCATGAGCGGGAGAATATGCCCCAGTGTAGGGTTGTAAACAGATCGGATTCGGACCGGATCAGAGCCGATTCGAATCCGATCCGTTTAATAAGAAATTCGATCCAATCCAATCCGTTAATCGGACAGATCAGGCGAATGTTAATCCGTATCCAAATCCGTTAATTCGGTCCGATCCGTTTAAAATTATAATATATATATATATATATATTATATAAATATATATATTATATATTAATAGATATATAAATTAATATATTATATAAATATATATAATATAATAAATATATATTAATATATATATATAATTTTAATTTTAATATATATATAAACGGATTTGATAGGATTATAAATGGATCGGATCAGCCTATATCATATCCGATCTGTTTATATTTTGGATAATCGGACTCGGATCGGATCGGGTCACGAATCACTATTTCTAAAACCATATCCGGACTTAACGGATCGGATCTCGGATCGGATCCGATCCATTGACAGTTCTACCCTAGTGGCACACGTGGTCATGCTTGCATGCCCTTGGGAAGAACATTGTGTTGACAAAATGGGTTTTAGTAACATGATTTCGGGTCAATTTGAATTCAAAATAAAAATGGACTTACACACTATTTAAGAATATATATTAAATTACTTAAAAAGAGTAAATGAAAAATTAATTTCAAATATTATCACGTGAATATGATAATAAAAATTTGCGTCTCATAGTGAATGAGTATAAGCTTTTAAGTAAATATATATATACAAATATATTAAATAAAAGTTTGAGTCTTAAGAAACACTCCATTTTTATAGAGGGGAGGGGCCCCACCTATGGTGGGTTTGCCTCGTCTCGAGTTAGGTTTGGATTGTTGTATGTATTTTTTAAGAAAAAAATTATGTAACTTTTTTTCAAAACGTTACCATTTGAATAGTTCCAAAAAAAATAAAAATTAAAAATCAACATTTGAACTTGATTTTTAGTGTCCTCTTCACTGAATTTGTGCATCAGTTCAATCTAAAACATCGACTATGTTCATATAAATAGATGAACATCTTCGTTTCGTGTCTGGTTGAACAGACACAAAGAATTCTATAAATTAGTCCATCCAAATTGCATATTAAGTTAATAATTCTTTATATTTTTTAGAGTTCATAAAGTTTGCGTGACAAAGCACTGAACATAAGTTGGTTCGCTAGGCATACAAGATTACAATACTTTTTTTGCATGTATGATCATTATATACTAGGAAACAGATGTCCATCAAACCATAAGTACCAGTGTGAGGTCGAAATTTGTCTTAAGAAAATAGTGTAGAACACTAGTCTTAATCGTTTTTGTAAGTACAAAACACCATGTTAACACAAAATGATAATGTAGCCCAACAGAAGATAACATCCATTTTGTTCGAAGTAAGGACAATCACGCCCAACTTGTGACACTCTCGTCACCATGCGTTCAGAAGTTGGGAGAACCCTACCCAAAGAGCCCCTCCTTCACGCGTCCAACCAAGCGCTTATAAAGACTCATAAGTTTCACGCACAATCACTCCCTTGCTCGCCCTTCATAGAGGTGCCGACTTTGGGCAAGTCTCGTGAGACTTTTGAGTTTGACATGCGAACGTATCATAACCTTCACGCTACGCTCCCTACAATACGAGATATTCAGGTAGTGGCTTGTCGGATATGATAATGAGCACTCTAGATATATAGCTTCACACGCCGTACACGTAAGACTGTCTAGACCTTCTAAAATCCAAAGGAAATTCCACATTAATTAACTCTTATTTTGAACCCTAGTAGAACACCTATCAATATCTAAAAGCTCGCGTAAGCTCATCAAAGATTGAAACGTGACCTAATACTATAAATATCCCACAACTATCACAATAAAAATAGTAGAAAAATCAATCAATCAATCAAAAAAATTAACCTTACCACCTTCGCTGTATCGATTCTCAATATCTTCACCTCTATATAAATTTATATTTGTCTGTGTACAATCAATATGCATGCATCTTTCTATATATATATATATATATATATATTGGTTATTAGGAAGTGATGTATGTATGGCTATTTGTAGAGGTTTTTGCCGTCTGAATTTGGTGACGACATTGATAGAGCAAGGGGGTATAAAAATGGCCCCAAGGCTTGCCCAGCCAGTCCTAATTCAGGGTATTTATATTTTGAATTCGGGTTTGATTTTTTGAGTTGAGATTCGGTCTGTACAAACTCGAACACTTAAAATTTCTAAACTTGAACATTTAAAATATAAAATAATTATTCACTAATTTTCAATTCAAATGATTATCATGATTTAATTTACTTCTAAATTGATAAATCAAAATATTTTTAATTTTCTTATCTTTCACTTCACATTTTTATTATTTATCTCTCAATTCAAACTTCACACAATTATCATACATGCAAATATTAAAGAATATTTGCTCCTCCTATATATATCAAATACTTATCTTAATGATTTATATTCAAACTATTAAATCATTTGTCAATTATACAAAAAAGAAAAAGCTCATTCATCAATTCTAATTTAAATAATTTTTTAATCTATTATACATTAACATTTTTTTTTTTTTGAATTATTTATTGATGTAATTATTAATGACTTAATTATAATTTTATAATTAAAAAATTAAATCTTAACCCTCAAGTCTGCTAAGTCCGCATTAAGGAATAAGACTTAGCGCCTTATTCTTTCGGTTTGGTCTAGCCTGACCCACTAATTTAACAAAAGCCTGCAATGGCTCAGACCGAGCCCAGCCAGCCTCTCGATCCAGCCTGTTAGGCCCGTGGGCCTTTTTGCATCAGTAGACAGAGCTGATCCGGTGGAGTCCGGGCTCACCATGTGTAATGAAAAGCGCAAAGTGAGACGGTAGATCGAGGCGGCCGGAATCCCCTACTCCTACATTTGTTGCAACTCCATCGCTGCTTGGCCTACCACGACAACACACATCCAGCGGATGTCCTTCCTCCGTTGGATTGCTTTCATATCTACGGTGATGGCACGATCGATGGTACAACCCAAGTTTTGTTATTTAATTCCTTACAGTAAAGGATGTGATATTCAATCAATACAATACTGCCAACTCATGAATATAAACACTTTTGATAGAATTTTTAAAATAAACATAGCATTATTGAACATTTTATAATCGTCATAACCCATATTTATAATTTTTTATTTTCGATTATAAAAAAGATTGTCCTTTCAATTCGTAAATTCAATTTTCATTGTTCTATCTCTCACAAATTATTTATTAGTCAGAATTAATAGTTCGAACATTTAATAATTCTACTAGATGGTACTATTTAAATATTTTCTTTCTTTAGTCAAAAAAAAAAAGCTTATTTCTCATTTCTCTCTCTCTCTCTCTCTCTCTCTCTCTCTCTCTCACACACACACACACACACACACACACACACACATATATATATATATATATATATATATATATATGTATAAAGATATAAAAGCATGATGCTTTTGGGATGTCTGGGTCTTTTTTAGATTGGCTCTCAAAAGATACACAAACATTCTATGATATTGATTAGTGACTAGGAGCTTTCTCTGTTACCTGAAAAACAAAAGAAATTAAATATAATAAAAGTGTTGAAATTTCATGAATATATCTAATACTTATGATAATCAATAAGCAATTTGGAGTATTTGACATCAATTTCTAATATCTACCATTTTTGAAATATTTAAATCTTTATGTTCCTAAAAAATGACATCAAGTATTTATATCACAAAAAACATATTTATATTCCTTTTAATTAACACCAATGTTACCATTGGAAGGTTCAAATGATTTCCACTATGTAGTAATCAAAGTTACCACTAGGTTAAAATAAAAGGTAAGAGTTAAGGGAGGATTAAAATATAAATTTCTATTACCATTAATGAAAACTCCTTTCGGAGTCATTGTTTAATAAAATGTTAAAATGTTTAAATTATCAAGATTGAGAATCCAAGTTTTAGTACCACTCAGAGGTGTAGCTGAATGATAGAGACATTGAGGATAAAATTTAAATGTCTCAAGTTTGAATTCTCTCGTCGCCGATCATTGATTTTACAGAAAAAAGAACTTAATCTAACACGAATAAACTGAACGATCCATTAAAAGAAACACAAATTTTAGTATAAGTGAAGTCACAGTTTATACAAAATAACACTAAAATTCTGTCTGTCCACAATCTACTCATTTTAACACTTCACAATATTAACCAAAGCAACCAGTAATGGCCTTATCAATATAAAAATACTTTGTTACCTACCGGGGAAAGAATATATGGTCAATCTTCTTAATTAATAAATATGAAAGATTGAAAATATATTAACTATTAAAATTAGTTATTGAGTTTTTTTTTTTTTGGTGCTATAATTATTGAGCTTTTTCATATTTAGCTTTCATCAACTAAAAAGTGTTTCTCACATGTATATGATTTTAAGTGCAAACTTTTTAATAACATTTGGTTATTCATAAAAATACATATGTTTAATTAAAATAAAAATAAAAACTCCTAATATCCTTTTGAATTAAAAAAAAAAAAGTTGTGCTTCTTGTACTTACTCATCCCGTAATTTTTTTCATTTATAAACTTTGACTCCAATTAAGAAAAATTTATAAACATAATTAACAAGATATGTCTAAATGGGATATATATATATATATATACACACACTTCAACTCGTAATTGATTTTATTTAGAGCTTCGTCGTAAGTTAAACAGATTAAGAAAATATAATCTCTTGTACTTCAAACATCAAGAAAAATTTTAAAAAAATAAAAAACATCTTGAAAAAAATGTCAAATAAAAAATACTAAACTCGTACCCAAAAATAAAAAATAAAAAAAATTCCTCAGTCGGTTGGCAACATGTGTAGGGGTACACTTTCAAATAGTGGTGGAATGTAGTCATGTTAAGCTCAAGCCATGAGGTCCAAAACACTTTCAAGATCTAACCTTAATGGCACAACTGAATCTCAACAAATGGATAAAGCTCAACAAACGGACAAAGCTCAAGATCAAAACAACCGTGAAGATGAAGGACATGTTCACGGAAGCAAATCTGGGAAATAACAAACTCTATGTAAATTTAAACACTTTCAAATGCTTGTAACAGATTTTGATTATCCAAAAACATCTATAAATAAAGCAACATGTGATCCTCCTTAATCAAGAGGGGAAAACATTTCTTCCATCTATCTTCTTTTACTCTTTAAGGTATCAGAGCCATAAAGACATACGTCTCCCATCAATGGCCTCCAATGTATCCTCTACTAGCAATTCTTCCTCTAGCAATTCTTCTTCCTCTGTTGCCAATTCCATTCTCCCCACCCAACTCTATCATTTCATCACAATCAAACTCACCTGAGATAACTATCTTCTTTGGCGAGCTCAGTTAATCCCATACCTCCGTGGTCAAAATCTATTTGGTTACCTAGATGGCTCCATTCCCTGCCCACCTATCACAATTTCTTCCTCTTCCAACAACTCCACACATGTCCCTAATCCCAAATACATTCACTGGTCACAACAAGATCAAATTATTCTAAGTGCCCTCCTCTCTCTCTTCCCTCACCGAATCCCTTCTCACCCAAGTTGTTGGTCGTACAACTTCAAGAGATGTCTGGCTCGCATTAGAGAAAACATTCTCTTTCACTTCCTCTGCCCGAATCCTCAGCATTCGTTTCCAACTATTTACTCTCAAAAAGGCATCCCTCATAATCACCAATCACTTCACCAAAGTCAAACAACTTTCAGACACTCTCTCTGCCATTAGTCATCCACTTAGCTCCTCAGAAATCACCTGATCTCTTCTTGCTGGTCTCCACTCTTCATATGACTCACTTGTCCCCTCTATTACCACCAAATTAGATCCCATCTCCCTTGATGACTTATATGGCTGCCTACTCACCCATGAAAATCGTCTTGACCAACAAAACACCTCCAATGAATTCAACTTACCCTCGGCTAATATTGCTACCTCCTAACCTGGTCGAAGTCATCGTGGTTCCCCTTCATATAGAGGTGCTCCTCACTATGGCAATTGGTTCAGAGGTAGGGGGCGTGGATTCCAAAATTCTTCACCTCAACAAACATCACATTCAAACAGACCTCAATGTCAAATCTGCTCCAAAATTGGCCATACAGTTGCCACTTGTTGGTATAGATTCGACCAACATTTCCAAACTCCCTCCACCCCCAATTCTCAAGCACCCATAGCTCAATCACAGACACCTCCCACCCCACCTCCTGCACCTAAATATGATCAAAACTGGTACCCTGAAACTGGTGCCACCAGTCACATTACCTCAAATCTCAACAACCTTTCCCTCAATGCCGACCCCTACACTGGACCTGATCAAATTCAAGTGGACAATGAACAAGGTTTAAAAATCCTTCACACTGGCTCTTCTCTTCTTTACCCAGCTTCAAAATCTTCCTTTCTCAACAAAATCTTACATGCTCCTGCAATCAAAAAGAACTTATTGTCAATTTCTCAATTCACAAACGATAATAACTTTTATTTTGAATTTCACCCCTCATTTTTCTGTGTCAAGGATCCATCCTCGAGCGCTATCCTCCTCCAAGGACCGAGTAACAATAGACTTTATCCTCTGCATACTCTCACATCTCCATCCACCAGTCTAGCCTCTTACATTAGCAAAAGAGTTTCGGTTCCACAATGGCATGCACGCATCGGGCACCCTACTTTATGCACAGTGAAAGAAATCATCTCAAAGCATTATCTAGCAATCACCAACAATAAAAGTTTTTCAGTTTTTCATGCTTTTCAACTAGGGAAAAGTCATAAATTACCTTTTCATTTGTCGACTTTTATTTCATCTACTCGCTTTGAGTTAATATTTATGGATGTATGGGGGCCCTCACCCACCAAATTTGTTCATGGAAATAAATATTACTTAAGCCTCGTTGATTATTTTTCTAAATTCATATGGCTATTCCCTATCGATGCAAAATCAAAAGTTGCCCATACCTTCATCAATTTCCAACTTCAAATAGAACGCCACTTTAATTGCAAAATCAAAAGCGTACAAACTAATTTTGGAGGCAAATTTTGGGGCTTAAAATCACATCTCCTTAACTCTAGCATCATCCATCGTCTGTCCTGCCCACACACTCACGAACAAAATGGGTCTGTCGAGCGCCGTCATCGCCACATCGTCGAGACTGGCCTCACCCTAATGGCCACTGCATCTATCCCATACCAATATTGGGATGATGCCTTCATCATTGCCACCTATCTCATAAATCACCTCCCTTCTCCCATCATTCAACACAAAACTCCACTTGAACTCCTCTTTAAACATACTCCAGACTATACCCTCCTCCGTACCTTCAGGTGCGCCTACTGGCCCTCTCTTCGTCCATATAACTCCAACAAAATGGATTACCGCTTCGACCTCTGTGTCTTCCTTGGCTACAGCCCCAACCATCGAGGATATCGTTGCCTGCAACAATCATCAGGCTAAATCTTTATCTCCAGGCATGTCATCTTCGATGAAACTCGGTTTCCATTCCAACAAACGAATCCTCCCTCTCCTGATTCACAATCCCCTCTGACAACACTGCCCTCATCTCTTTGTATTTTGCAGTCTCGCCCTTCGCCAAATGACCTCTCTTTTCTACCAGACCTACCAAATTCATCATCAAATGAATCCTGCCCTAACTCAAGCCCAAACTCCCTACCCGAGCCCAATTTCACAAGACAGAACTCACACCCTATGACCACAAGATCCAAAAATAACATACATAAGCCCAAAAGTCTCCCACCTAATATGACTCCCACTTCACGGGCCTTAATCACCGAGACCCAAGAAATTGAGCCCACTTCCTTCTCTATTGCCTCAAAAAAGCCCACATTGGCGACAAGCCATGAATGAGGAATTTCAGGCCTTACTCGACAACGGCACATGGGTCCTAGTTCCTCCAAAGCCCAACATAAACCTTGTGGGCTGTAAGTGGGTCTACTGAATCAAGAAACGGGCTGATAGGTCCATTGAACTGCTTCAAAGCCCGTCTTGTTACGAAAGGCTTTCACCAATTACCTTGTCACGCCTCGAATTTTCACAAACCTGGGGGTGAGCGAAATTAAAATAAGAAAAGTAAATGAAATATAATTTAATGGATTTAATTAAACATGCATTCGTTTCCTTCACCATATAAATATGTAAAGTACATTCAAAAAACATATCTTTCATGTCAGCTGGGCTTAAGCCCTTACATTACAAAATACGCCCCGAGGGCCAAATATACTTCTAAGTCCTTTTTCCCTCCTTCCTTCAAGACTTCCTCAAGTCTCAAGTGCTAAGAGCGTCATCTGTAATATGATATCTCACGAATGAGTCAGCTCAACTGCTGGTATGACACAATGCTAATGCAAGAAATAAAATTAAGGCGTGGCATGTGCAAGTGTACATTTATATCTATATATCATTCAAATCATCCACACATCAATGCAATGCATTATCAATATGCATGATGCACCCATGCAAACTCTATGCCACACCTATGTCTCACTTTACGGACCTTGTCACGCCCCAAATTCCAACGAACCCGAGGCGTGAGTAACGAGACAAAAAGAAATAAAATAATAACGAAATGAAAGATAACAATGACATTCTCATACATTCCGTACACTGTTCTAATACATACATAAAGTCTGGTCCGTTGGTTCACAATATTCAAAATGAAATACAGTCTCGGGCTTATGCCCTTACAAAATATCAAAAGCGCCCATCGGGCCCAATATAACCCTCAATCAGACCGTCTCTATATCCCGTACAGCTGGAACATCATCTGAAATATTTGCCCCACTAAAGGGGTCAGCTCAACATGCTGGTACAATATAATGCTAATGCAAGAAACAAAACTAAGGTCGTGGCATGTGCGAGTGTACAGTTATTTCTATATGGCATTCTATATCATGATGACAGTATATAGACAATATACAGTATATGAGCAATATGCGTGACACACCCATGCAACTCCATGCCACCCATGTCTCATGATACGGTCATTCTCCGCTGGCATGAGTACCGCCACTTATGTCTCGCTTCACGGTCCGGAATCCGTCAGGCTTGCAAGTACCTAATGGCCGATTTTGGGTTTTTCACCACAGGATCTGCACCCTCATAATGCAAAGCACCAAGTGCTTACCCACGCCATGTCCAAGGAATCACACCATGCCAATATGCTCTAATTTCATCATGTCATAATGCAATCCCAATGATGCATTTCAGTCATACATAAAACATGCTTTCAAGTGTACAATTCATAACATCGACAGTTCTTCAAGCAGATAATTCACACACCACGTTAACACATGCGATATACTCATAATCATCATCCAACTAAACAAGATAGCACATAGCACATAAGCATGTGAACACTCGGACAAACATGTGAACAATTAACGCAGCAAAGCAAGTATTCCTAATCTCAATTCTATTTCTTACTTAGCACAATATATCGTACCTGGTAATCGATCTCAAACCGGAAGGTATACTCGTAGTCAAGTGAAACCACCGTAAGAACACCGAAGGTCAGGTCACCTTCTCTTTGCCTTTCCGTGTCCCTAAAATTCATAACAAGAAACTCAGTTTAATCGTCACTTGAATTCATTCTATTCGTCAAATTTTATGTCTTCAATTCATAAGTTTCTATTTTTCTAATTTAGACTCCACTATTGAGTCCGGAACGCTGAAGAAACTAAGTTTAGACCTTCGTAGAATTCAATTCGGACACCTGGGTTAAAAAGGGCAAAACAATCATTTTGCACTTTACACGGGTCCTTACATTTCGTGACCTCTTTTCACAAATCGGACTCTACGGTTGAGTCCGGAATGCTCGAGATAATAAGGTTTCACTATTTGTTTACCTAATTTGGAGTTCATTTGATTGTATTTCAATTCAGGGGTATTTTGGTAATTTTATACATTGTAACGTGTCTTTTATTTTTCGGGACCCCGTCTCGTAAAACGGACCTCACCATTGGTCTCAGAATGGCCGAGATAGTCAAAATACACTAATGACTTGTCCCATTTGGACTCCGGAATATATTTAAATATTTAATTAATTAAATTAATTTAATTAATTAATTAATTTAATTAATATTTTATTAATAATTTAATCAGGTGGGTAAAAGTGAAATTTCCAACAGTTGGGGGGTCAATTTGGAATTTCCGAAAGTTCAGGGTTAAGGTTCAAATTCTAAAAGGTTCAAATTCCAAAAGGTTCAAATTGAAACTAGTTTAATTTGTTATTCTTAACCAGGTTAACCAAACAGGGTTTATCCAGAACAGGGATAGGATATCCCTGTTCCTATTTTAATTTAAAAGTTTTAAATTTCTTATCTCCGTAACCAAACGCCCCAATTTGATTTTTAATTTAAAACCAGTGAGCGACACGTGGTAGGGGCGGGTCAGCCCAAGCCCGACCCGACCCGACCCGGACCCGTACAGTCCTCATCTCCCCCCCCCGTTTTTCCGGTAGGGTTCTGGCGGTCTCCGGTCACCTTCTCCGGCGACGTCGCCGGAACTGTAAAAATCAAGTTTTTAAACTTGATTTTTTTTTGGCGTTTTCAAACCCTCTTTCGATTCCAAACCATCCCAAAGTGATTTTTGGACATTTTAACACTGTTTTGAAGCTCCCAATTGCAATGAAAAGCCTAGACTCCTCCCCATGGCCGTGACCTGCACATCCATTTTTCTCCCTCATTTCTCAACCATTTTGGTTGATTCTTGTCCCTAAATTCTCCATAATTTATGCTCTATAAGTTCCAACAATTAAATCTAAGCAATAGGCTACAAAACAAGTTGGATATTTGAGAGATTTTCTAGAGAGAGAAAGCTTACGGTTATGGGTTTCCAACCCTGTGATGGTGCTTCCCTCCTCTTGCTTTGCCTCTGTTCTCCCCTTTGGCCTCCGTAGCTTCCTTCTTTCTGCTTCTCTTTCAAAAACCAGAGCACACACCTCACTCTCTCTCTTTCCTTTCACTTTCTCTCTCTACACTTCTCTCTCTCTCTCTCTCTCTCTAAAATTCCACGACAGGTCTGCTCTTCTCCACTCTCTTCACTCACTTATACACACATATACATGCAGACCACACTCACACACTTCCAACCACCCTCTTACACACACCATGCCTCCCATGCCCCTTGGAGTGTTTTACACTCCATCACCCACTCACTCACTGCACACTCCCACCCACATGGCACACACGATCAGCTTTTATACATATATATATATACACATTTAAATACACACTCATATGTACACACATATACACACCAAACAATTTAATTTATATATACATACACACACATCATAACAATAATAATAATAATAATAATAATAATAATAATAAAAATAAAAATTAATGATAACAACTTGAGAATTTTATTTTAAAAAAAAAAAAAATTTTCAGGTTGTTACAGACCTTCCCTGCTGGCATGAGTACCAATCGTATATCTCACTTCACAGTCCGTCCCCGTTGGCATGAGTACCAATGGCCAATTTTGAGTTTTTCACCACAGGATCTACACCCTCATAATACACAGCACCAAGTGCTCAACCCACACTATGCTTCAAGGAATTACACCATGCCAATATGCTCTGATCCTATCATGCCATAATGCAATCTCAATGAAACATTTTATCCACACATGAAGCATGCTTTAAACAATGCATTTCACTTAAAGCAATAATAACATTTAAATCACAAAATTCCTTCCTCATATATATATGTTATACATATTCCATTTAAAAGCATGCTCAAGTTACATATTCACAATTTTAACAATTCTCAAAGGACATAAATCACAGACCGTGCCAACATATGGAACATACATATAGTCATGGTTCACGTTTATCACTTAACCCAACTCCCAAGGAAATAACAAGGAACACATAAGCACATAAACAATGGAATAAACATATGAATCACTAAATCAACATGGAAATCATTCCTAAACTTAATTATGTTTCTTACTTAGCAAAATATCATACTTGATGGGTTTGTCTCAACCCTAGGAAGTCGTGCTCGCTGCATAGTTGAACTAATCAATGAGAATGCAATCCATTTACTGTATCTGTCTAGAATGGTCAAACCACCTTCCCCTTTCCTTTCAATGTTCCTAAGATTCACAAATTATGTCTCAGTGTATCGTTACATGATCTTATGTTATTCATCAAATTTTATGTATTTTTACTATTGGTATCTATTTTACTTGAATAGACTCTACTATTGAATCTGGAACGTCGAACAAATTCGATTTAGGCTTTCGCGGAATTCAATTTGGACATCTGTACTAAAAAGGGCAAAATGGTCATTTCACACTTTTACGGGTTCTTACTTCTCGAGACCTCTTTTCATAAATCAGACTCCACAGTTGAGTCCGAACTACTCGAAATTATAAAAATTCACTATTCTTTTATTTTAATCGAAGTTCGTTTGGCTACTCTTTGACTCAGGGGCATTTTGGTTTTTTTAGTATTCCTACGGGTCTTTTACTTTTTAGGACCCCGTCTCACAACACGGACCTCACCATTGGTCTTAGAAGGTACAAGATAGTCAAAATACACTAATAACTTGTTTAATTTGGACTCTGGGCCATTTCGCTATATTTAATTTAATTAAATTAATTTAATTAATTAATTACTATTATTATACAATATATATATATATATATTTGTGCCAAAAGTAGTCACGGGATTGTCCCGTCCCCCTTTGGTTACACGCGCCACATCCACACCGCACGTTCATGGTTCGATTCGTAGGAGGCGCAGCCCCCTTTTATTTTCTGACTTTTTGTGGGCCAAACAGCGGATAGGACAAAAAATTAAGGATAAGATATCCCAATCCGGCCCTTAAATTCAATTTCAATTCCTTACCCTCATGACCAAACAGGCCCAATTCAACTTTTAAAATCAAAACATAACACCCTTAAAACGGTGTCGTTCCATTTATGCGGTGGCTCCCCCATCTACTCGACATGTGTCTGAGTCAACACAGCCCTAGCCTAACTTGGTCAGGACTCGGCTGAGTCAACCCACGAGTTGGCTCAGCAGGGTCGTCTTCTTCCCCACGCCCAAACCACTGTTGCCCTAATTTTGCAAATCCAAACTTTTTAATTTCGTGGGTTTTGAGAGATCAAATCTCTCTGCTTTTGGGTGTTATCAGTCCCTGTATGTCATAGCAATACTTTGGCATTCATTTGAAATCTCAGGTCTAGCTTTAGTTCTCAGTTGAAGGTTTGATAACCAAACCTGCAACTTGGTCATTCATAGTTGTTTCTGGCCCAAAGTTTTATGGGATTTCTTCTATTTTGGTCCCCTTCTCATGGGGTTCAAGTCCCCATTCTTATATTTAGGTTTCACATGAAGTTTGTGGGGTTGAGTTTTAAAACCCGTACCTGTAACTCAAATTTCTAGGCTTATTTTTAAGCTATTTGGCCTAGTTTTTGTCGCAATGTAGACTCCATATCACCTAATTTAAGGTTCAAGGTATAAAAATCTGTTTCCAATAACTAAGTTCAGACCGACCTTAAAATGGTTATCAAAGGTGGTTGTGTTTGGGCGTAAGGTTCGGGGGTTGTCTTAGGTTGGTCCTACTTCATTTTTCTAATCAGATATACTAGTTCCTGGCCATGCATGCATACAGAAATCTTAAAACAACTCATGGCCATATTCAACTTTTAGAGAGAGAAAATTAGTTGGGTTTATAATTTTACCTCAGCAGTGATGTCTTCTCTCCCCTTAGTTTGCTTCTAACTCCTCTCTAATGCATCTAGGGTCTGTTAAGTCTGCATGCAACCTTTCTTCCTCCTTCTTCTTCTTCTTCTTCCTTCACTCTGTCTCTCTCTCTCTCTCTCACTTTCTCTCTCTACCCGAACACTCACCATGTAAATCTGACTTGCACAGTCCCTCCTTACACTGTCTTATACACTCAATGCACTTATTTGCTCTTTTACCACAAACAACCCTCTCCCCCTAGACAAGTTATCATTAGGTCTTAGGTGAAGGCATAGGTGTATATATATATATATATATATGTATATTGTATACTGCACACACACTGCACACCTACCCACACTCACACAGTACACACACACACTCATATGCACGTGTGCTGCACACACACTTTTTGTATACATATATATACATATATACTTAATTATATACATCCACACACTTACACATATTCATATACATACATATTATAACATATATTTTCCACACATACATACTAATAGCACGCATTTACATATACATGTGTATTTAATACTAATAGCACACATTCATAGTCTAATTTAATTAAAAGTAAATAAAAATTAAGGAAATTCAAATATTGCTCTATCATAAATAAAAATAAAAATTTTATTCTCATTTTTTTTTCAGTCTTTACATACCCAGTATTGACTATGATGACACCTTCAGTCCAGTGGTAAAACCCACAACCATTCGAATTGTTCTCTCTTTTGCAGTGTCACAAAATTGGCCCATTCGACAACTAGATGTCAAAAAATGCTTTTTTACATGAAAATCTACAAGAAATCGTTTACATGACCCAACCTCCCGGATTCTCTAATCTATCATCTCCTGAGTATGTTTGTCACCTTCACAAATCTCTTTATGGCCTCAAACAAGCCCCTCGGGCTTGGTTCTCAAGACTCAGCACTAAACTTGTAGAAATGGGCTTTGTTGCTTCCAAGGCCGATACTTCTTTATTCATTTTCAGGTCAAAACATGTAGTCATCTTTTACTCATATATGTTGATGACATCATCATAATTGGGCCTCACAAATCTCTTTTACAATCAATCATCACAACTCTTCAGCAAGATTTCGCCCTCAAAGACCTTGGGCCACTTCACTATTTTCTAAGGATTGAGGCCCTACAGGATGACCGTGGACTTTTTCTCTCATAACAAAAGTATATTTTTTACTTGCTCAAGAAAACCAATATGCTACATGCAAAGCCGGTGAACTCCCCCTTGTCTACCACGGCCAACTTATCACTTTGCAAAGGTGATCCTTTCAGTGATCCAACTCTTTATCGCAACACAGTTGGCTCTCTCTAGTATCTCTCATTTACAAAACCCGACCTCACATTTGTCGTCAGCAAAGTGTGCCAGTTCATGCAGCGTCCCACGACAGACCATTGGACCGCTGTCAAACGAATTCTTCGCTATCTCCAACAAACCATCCACCATGGCATTCTCATCCACAGAAATACATGCTTTCTCTGACGCTGACTAAGCCGGCTACCCTGACGACAGAAGATTTGTAAGTGGCTATTGTGTATACCTTGGTTCTAATCTAATCTCCTAGAGCTCTCGCAAACAACCAACGGTATCTCGTTCAAGTACCAAAACAGAATATCGTGCAATTGCCAATACCACTGCTGAAGTTATGTAGCTCTAATCTCTCCTCACTGAACTCAGCATATCAAGTCCAAATCCACCTACACTCTGGTGCGACAATGTGGGGGGCCACATACCTAACGGCCAACCCTCTCTATCACTCACGCACCAAGCATATTGAACTTGACATTCACTTCGTGCGTGCTCAGGTTGCCCAACGTCACCTCCAAGTTTGGTTCATCTCAAGCACAAATCAAATAGCTGACTCATTCACCAAAGCACTCCCAACTGCCCGCTTCTACCACTTTTGAGACAATCTCAATGTCCACGAGCTCCCATTGCGATTGAGGGGGCGTAATGGCACAACCGAATCTCAACAAACGAATAAAGCTCAAGATAAAAACAACCATGAAGATGAAGGACATGTTCACGGAAGCAAATCTGGGAAATAACAAACTCTCTGTAAATTTAAATACTTTCAAATGCTTGTAACAGATTTTGATTATCCAAAAACATCTATAAATAAAATAGCATGTGATCCTCCTCAATCAAGAGAGGAAAACATTTCTTCGATCTATCTTCTTTTGCTCTTTAAACCTTCATTATACATTTTGAAAACATGCATATATATATGCCCATGTGTTTTTCAATGCCCATTTTCATGAGTATCCTTCTTATTATAATAACTTTGTTACCATGGTATGAGAGATAACTTCTATGAATGCAACAAAATCAAGTGCTAGAATGAATTATTTATTTCACAGATTACTTTGGGACGAACACTGATATTGCAGAATTCATAATAAATCAGTTCATTTTCGACCATCTTGCAATCTACTCAACATGATTGAGCTTGCATCTTTGTGTGGGAGAAGAAGATCGGGTGCACACTCCTTCCATTGATTATCACAGAAGATTACCTACTCGCCGTCCAAAATATCATACTATATATTATAGAATATTATGTTTTTTAACATGTACTTATTTTAATTTCAGTCTTTATGCGGCGATACGTGCATTGCAAATTTAACAAAACCAAGTATATATGTGTGTATATACAAGAACGGAGTTAGGGGTGGTTAGGGTACTCTATAGCCTTTTTCAAAATCTGACAAAAAAAAATTTAGAATAAATATTAAAAAGCTTTTAAAATAATTTTTTCAATTTAAAAAATTTATGTTATATTTTTCTATCTAAAAGATCTAAAAAAAAAAAGTCTAATTGTTAACTTTCATCTTAATACCGTTAAAAAATATTATTAATTAGGCCAAAATAATCTTCAATAGACATTTTAAAAAATACCAAATAATAGATATAGCAAATTTTTCAATCCAAAATTAAAAAAAAAAAAAAAAAACATAAAACAAATTCTATTTATCTAGAATGCCTAAAAAATAATTTTTTACTTTTCTAAATGTTATGATTTTTTTAGATTGAGAATTTTATTTTATAGATTTTTTAGTATTTTTTTTAAATGTAGTCATTTTAGTATAATCAATAATACTTTTTAATGGTGTTAAGATAAAAGTTAACAATTTGACATTTTTGTATTAAAATTTTTTTTGACTTTTTAGTATTTTTTTTTCAAAATTTTATTTGTAAAATTTTGAAATTTTATAAATTAGCTCACTCTAAAATATTAATCCAGGCCAATTGTACCCTTTATTTTTTATTTTTATCTCAAAATTTCAACCTAATTTTTATTTTAATTCTTTCACTTCTCTCCCAAAATTTTGGTCTAACCCAAAAAAGTTTTCTCCAAACATTTTTTAGGCCCCTCAAAAATATTTCCTGGCACTGCCCTTATATATATATATATATATATATATATATATATATATATATATATATATATATATATGTTTGTATTAATTTGTGTATGGCTTTGTTGCAGAAATGTGCATCCCACAAAGCATTGGGGCAGCACTTACACATGACATCTTCGTAAAGGGAGCCAAGGATGTGGAAGTGACTAGTGAGCTTCCTCTATCCAGACACACCGTACGTTCCGAACCATTGATGACTGCTTTGATGAGTTCGTCGCCAAGCAAGCGACAATGGCATCCTCATGCCAATTACTAGAACAGAAGCATTGATTAGAATCAATGTCCAGGGCACTGCAAGTTCATAAAAATAAATCTATCACAAATTTTCCGACTTAGTTGACGGAATATATTATCCTATTCTCGCAAAAATTGAATAATTTTATTGGAAATTTGTTCAAATATTATATAATCATTTGGGTAATGTTGAAATCAAGATTTTAGGGGAAGAGCTTTAGAGAGGTTGATCTATAGTATTTGATGCTTGGGAGAGTTGGGCTGTTAAGAGAAGGCCCTGCTGAATTATGCTCTCTCTATATATATATATTATTTGATGATTTTAGGAAAAAGAGCGTTAGAGAGGATGATCTAAGTGTTTAACCCAAAAAAATCATTTGAGATGTTTGGGAGAAATCGATGTCTAACATTGTACCAAACATGATGCATATTTCCGGCACTATTTTGGTTTTAAAATGTTTAATTTTTATTTTAACTAGTCACTTTTTTTAGAATTAACTTTAACAATATTCTCTATTTTAATTAGTCATGTGTTTGAATTTGATATTTTAATTCAAAATATTCTTAACATTTAAATTTCAACTGTCCATGATTCCTGTGTGTGTGTGATGTGATTTTTTTAAAAGTCCTCTCTCTACTTGACATCAACCTTTTAGGGAAAGGTGCAAAGTTTGGTAAGCACAAAATGAGTGCATTTTCCTTTAATTGTCTCAAAACCAACCCTTCAAGCTGCTAACTCCCATTGGGAGATACATGAGAAATTATTCTATATATGCAAGCATCACACCCATGTCACATAAGATCCATCGTAAATACTAAAATCACAATGACCATCTCACAATATACGATAATTATATAAAATAACTTGTCAAGATAAACTAACTCAAAAATAAAAATATCTCCCAAGAAGAGAGAAAATGGCTTCCATAAGAGCCCTTCATTCTAATACACCATTTGATTAGAGGGAATGAAAGAGAAGAGGACAGGAGACAGAGAAACTTTTAGTAATATCTTTTTATTTGGATCCATAAAAACTATAATCTCATAAGTTAGATGTTTGAAGCCAATGGAGAGAAGTACAACATGTTTGCTCCAAGTTCAAGGCACATAAAAGAAATACATTGGAGGTGGGAGGCCTCCATCCCTTGAGATTTTTTTTTAAGACACAGTCATCTTTTAAAACAAACATTGGCACATCCAAAACCTTTTAAAAGTATTTAGAAGGCACACTTACTAATGGCTCCTTTAGATGTTAATATAACCCATGTTCAAACCCTCTGTCATATTTTTAAATTAATAACACTTTCAAAACGATCACCTTTAAATTAAAAGTGTTTCCAACCAGAGTACCTTTAAATTAAAAGTGCTTTCAGTAAGAACACTTTTGTATGTAAGGACACTTTTACCAAGAACACCTTTATATTTGAAAGTACTTTTAACATGAAGATTTTTTACTTGAGCATGGATTTCTCAAATACTTTTAAAATATCTTGATGTTGCAAAATATCTTTTTTAATCTTCTTGGATATTGAAAAAAACTCTCCTTCCCCCTCCCCTTCCCTTCTTCACTCCTCTATAACCAAATTGTTAGCATATTTAGCTTGTAACATATTTCATACTTTTGTAAATATTCTATGTCATATAAGGAAGCTCCTCGTTATGTATTAATCAATCAATATACAGTGTAAGCACAGGTTGTGAATCACTCTTTCTTATAGTGTTTTTCATCAAGTATTTATTCTGGCAATCCTTACGATTACTTCCTGATGCTGCAAAAAACAGCACCGGTCATAATTCGATGATTCGGCAAGAAGGACCTGCAAAAAAGAGAAGGAGGACCCTCCGACGATCAAGTCAGTAAAGAGGGAATATAAGAAATATGTGAAAAGAGAGTGATCGTGTATGTGATTGAATCTGAGATTGAATATACCTGGCCCCTTTATTTATAGGGTTGAGAGTTATTGATTTTAGCAGTTTCCTATATTGAATAGAATTCTTTTCCTTGTTTGACAAGGTTAAAAGATATGTGATAATCTTCCTTGATTTGGGGTAGGATTCTTTCCTATCTGAAAGTCTTGCACTCTAAGATATATTCCTTATTCTGAGGTCGGAAGTTTATAGAAGACGATGCCCAGTTCGGAACTCCTCTGATCGGTAGGCAGATCTGCTCGGTAGGCAGCTCTGATCGGTAGGCAGCTCTGCTGGTAGTTGCTCTGAGGCAGCTCTGCTCGGTAGCTCTGCTGCTTGCTGCTCAGCTCTGCTGGCAGCTCTGATCGGTAGGCAGATCTGCTCGGTAGGCAGCTCTGCTCGGTAGGCAGCTCTGATCGGTAGACAGCTCTGCTGGTAGTTGCTCTGAGGCAGCTCTGCTCGGTAGCTCTGATCGGTAGGCAGCTCTGCTCGGTAGGCAGCTCTGCTCTGGAGGCGGCTTTTTATGGCTCATCAGTTACTCCCCCCCCGAGCCTCAGTTCTGTGAGATCTGTGCAGAGCTGAGGTTAGGATTTTTGAAGAGTCACACGTACTTGATGATTGATAATATACTGTCCTACAACACCTGGAAATAAAACAAGAGTTTTATAAAGGTTGATAGAGTAAGAAAAATGGACCAGACCAGAAGGTCTGTACATTTAGGTGGACCAGACATGAAGTCTGTACATTTAGATGGACCAGACCTGAGAGTCTGTGCATTAAGATGGACCAGACCTGAGGGTCTGTGCATTAAGATGGACCAGACCTAAGGGTCTGTGCATTAAGATGGACCAGACCTGAGAGGTCTGTACATTAAGATGGACCAGACCTGAGAGTCTGTGCATTAAGATGGACCAGACCTGAGAGTCTGTGCATTAAGATGGACCAGACCTGAGAGGTCTGTACATTAAGATGGACCAGACCTGAGAGTCTGTGCATTAAGATGGACCAGACCTGAGGGTCTGTGCATTAAGATGGACCAGACCTAAGGGTCTGTGCATTAAGATGGACCAGACCTGAGAGGTCTGTACATTAAGATGGACCAGACCTGAGAGTCTGTGCATTAAGATGGACCAAACCTGAGAGGTCTGTACATTAAGATGGACCAGACCTGAGAGGTCTGTACATTAAGATGGACCAGACCTGAGAGTCTGTGCATTAAGATGGACCAGACCTAAGGGTCTGTGCATTAAGATGGACCAGACCTGAGAGGTTTGTACATTAAGATGGACCAGACCTGAGAGGTCTGTACATTAAGATGGACCAGACCTGAGTCTGTACATTAAGAACAAAAGCACTGCGAATGATACTTATATCTTTCTTGTCAATTGGCTTGAGAGGTTCCCCACAGTTCTAATCCTATGATTTTTACATAACTGGTGAAAGCTATGCTGGCCATTATGTGCCTCAGCTTGTATATAATAGTTTTTATGATCAAATATTCTGACGAGGTGAGAGCAAGAGACACCATGTTTGTGCTGGCATTGTTGAAGAGAGAACTACATCCTTGTAAAATACTGATCTTGTTAATCATGGAGAAAGCCAATTGGAAAAGAGTTCCTCTTGACACAGTGTGAGTTGCTGAGTTAACGACCAGACAGGTGAACATAAGGCAAGCTGCACACAGGCGTGTTCTTTAGGTTGTCCACTTACGGCCATGGCGAGTGCGGCGATTGAGTCTGACATGTAATTATCTTAGGCCGGAGAGCCATGAACAGACTTTGACCAGGGACAATAAAAGTTAGCAAAAGAGAGAAAAGCTGATGAAACCTGGTATATCAGACTGCTTTTTACCAGCTTTGATACGTCTTAGGTTTCTTCATCATGGGACCATGGTTCAACAGCTTTCACAAGCTTACTTTTTCCCTGTCAAGAATGATAATTTCCTTCCTTTGAGAAGATATATCAGCAGGAATAAAGAAATAAATGTGGCACTGAATACAATCGTCCAGTGAGCAAGTTGTTTGACAGGCTAAGCTTGGCTAAGCTCCTCATTATTGACCCAAGATTATTAGGGAGATCGAGCAATATAGTCGATTGTGAGAAAATTTGAGACCCTGAAGATTTCTCATTTGAGAAGATCGGAGGGAGAGCTGGTCCCCTGTAGGGTGGAGACTTTTGCAATTGCCACTGAAATCTGGCCTTTAAGCAAATTGCTGTTGAGTGATATCTCCATTAGTGTTCTTGAATCCCACAGCCGATGAGGAATCTTTCTATATAAATTATTTTTTGATAGTTCCAATGTAACTAGTTGAAGCTCCCCAGGATAAGCAGGAATTTCAGCAAAGAGGTGGTTTCCAGACAAGAACAAATCTGTGAGATTCAAACATTTTCTGAAAGCGTTGTCGACATTACCAGTGAAGTTGTTATCTGATATTGATAAACTGGCCAATGACAGGGCATTGCAGTATCAAAAGAACGGCCTTAGTTTTCAAATTAGCAAAACATGCACAATAAGCTTGATTGATGAATGAGATGTCACTAATTTGTGATGTAGCTTTTCATGCCTGATCAGACCAAATAGATCCAACTGGGTTCCTGTAACCATGAAAAGTCCATAGCCATCTTCCTCCTCCGACGCTACGGGTGAAATCTTAAGGAGGAAGAAGTTTCTCCCTTGATAAAATTCAGTATCGAAAGCACGTTGCCTCTAAATATAGCAGATGAAGATTTGAAGGAGGAGGCGGCAGTCTGATGTATTCAGTCTGTACATGGGTTTCTCTTGGATGGTAGTTCTTTGAAGGCGTGCTTTGGAACCACAAAATATTGTCATGCATGGCTAAAGAGTGTGCCTTGCAGAAATCCTGATTGGTGGTGCTAAACAATGTGCAACGGTGTTTAGGGGATATATTGCCACCACCAGTAGATGAGTACTGTAATGACAGCTATACTCCCCCTGGAAAATTTATTAGTAAAAGTGCCATTGAGATTGCTGAAGATGAGGCCAAGAGTTAGCAAGTCCGCGCAGTTGCATATACTGTCAGGTATGCTTCTATTCAGAAAATTATTTCTAAATTCTACTGACTGCAGATTCCCAAGGTTTCCCTGGTTTGGTAGTTTTGAAAGTTCTGCTCATAGGGACTGTAGGCTTTGAATAAGTCTTACAAGAGGAGCAACCTTGGTGCCTGATGCGAAGATAGAGCCCTAGGAGGATCAACAATTGAGAGAAGCTGCTGGAAGGCACAAGGTTTCCGATGATGATGGAATCTGTGGCGTCTCCTCTTTTTGTATATTTGATGATCAGTGATGGGCTGATATATGCATATATATATATATATATATATATATATATATATAAATATATATTCTTTTCTTCACTCGGTGATAGTGTCCAGAGAGATCAATCGGTGTAATGGCGACTGCCAAAACAACAAGTGCGGCAACATGATGAACAGTGTTGGCGATGAAGATACTAATCGGCATTGAACTCAACAATATGTCCAGTAATTTTATCAGCTTCTAAGTGCCAGGATCCCATAACAGTCCTAGCTTAGTTCCTCATCCTAGGAGGAAAACGCATGTTCCGCTCATAGAGGCCAACTCGACTACTCGATCCAATAGGAGAGTTCGGAAGAAGAGGACCTACCAATGGACTTCCTGGATAGGGCATGCCAATACCAAATGCTGGGTTTCCATAGAATCCACGATTCAAACTACCAGATTTACCAAGGTAAAGAAGACCAAACTGTGATTTCTGAGGTGAAAGCAGTGACCCAAGGTAAGCTTTCCGAAGTCTAATTAAATTCAAGTATGAATTACTGATGCATTCCCCATCCATAGACAGGTTATTGAGGGCTATACTCATTTGATCTCAAGTATTGAAGATATAAGGGATCCATGAGGGGCACTTGAAGAGCGCTCTCTGCATTGTGATTTCCAACTCTACTAAGAGATTGTAGCTCTGCCGTTGCAGCCATTATATCGAAACAGAGCTGATCTCATGGAACGTACCATGATTCGAGCAGCGATGAGTGGATCCAGGTCTAGAGACTTGACCTCGGCCCCTAAAGTAACTGCCTCAGCTTCCAAATTTCTAATTATTCTTGATCAGATTATCAAGAGTCATGTCTAGAGCAATGCCCCATATTTTGAGAAAAAATCTAAGAAAGAAAATATCAGCAGGAAATAGAAATCCAAGAAGTTTGATGCTTCCCATTTTTGTAAATATGTTGCTGAAGGCTCTGTATATGTGAGACGCTGTAGAGCTATCTGGTTTCTTTCCAGCTGGAGCCATTGGACCACTATCCTGGTTCGACCCACGTCTCTGGGGTTCTGAGCTTAGGCTCAGAGTCTCTGAGCAAGAATCTCTGCCGCCAATACTGAACCCAGTAAATGGACTCTTGGCTAAATGAAGCTCTGTGGAGCAGAAATCCGTTCAAAAAATGGCAGAGACATCCAAAGGGGTTATGAGACAAATTCAGAGTTGTAAATAGAAGCTTGGGTATGGCACGCATAGGCCATGAGGCTGAATTGCTGGCTTTCTTGGAAAAGGTTGACAAAAATAGAAGACGCATTGTGTAGCGGGAGCAGCTCGGCATCCAGACTTCATTGGAGGTCTGAGATTTATTGAGGCTGAAGTTTTCACAGCAACAGAAAGTGCCTGATTCTTTCGACCACCGGAATATAGAGAAAGAACTGCCTGGGTGGCTTTGTGTCACTTGGTGCAAAATATAAAAAGGATCCAAACTTGAGAGAAAATCTTCTTGCACCATTTCAGAACTTTGATGCTTTAAAGTGGCTCTGCTGGTTTTGTCAATGATTCAATTTCTTCTTGTACGTTCCATTTACATGAAACCCAGATGGCTTCAGAAATAGAATCTTTTCTTCAACAGAAAGATAATTTGAAAATTTCAAGTAAAAGAGCTTCAGATAATTGTGGAATAGCAGCAATAATCTTTTTGGTAGAATCATGTACTACTCTTTGAATGTCCCAACTTGGATGGCAAAGTGAACGGAGTGTAAACTGTGACAGTGATCTGACAGAGCCGACCTCCGCCAGTAGCACCTTAAGAAGATCGATGCAATCCTTCAACTGACTAGAGGACTTGGATTATAACCGTGCCAGGTTGCAATATGGTTTCAGAATAGGAGAGCTCGATGGAAGCCAAAGCAGCTCGAGAGAGATTACAGCCTACTAAAGGCCAATTGCAATACTCTGGCCTCTCAGTTTGGAACCAGAAGCTTATAAAGATTTATTCATATTTGACAGTTGCGGAAGCTAAACGATCTGCTAGAGAAATCTTGGGAGGATAGACGGATTCTCCCAGTACATATCACGAGGTTTAGGGGCCCAATTTGTTAATCATAGCGTAGGATTCTTGCTTTGATGTGTCTGTGCACACATACGACAGCTCTACATCATGATTTAAACAAAACGAAGGTAACCGCTTCTACTGATAGATTTCACCCACCCGACATCACATTTTTCAAGCTTGACAATATCTTTGGCAGCCAAGCAGAACATACTTTCTCTTTTTATTTTGATGATCATCTTCACTGCTACCATCAACTGGAGTAGTTGAATCAAAGCATGAAATTTTAGCAAAAGGAGTCAACTCGTTAGGATAAGCCGATTGATTGTCTATCAATAGAATGTACTCGCTCTGATCCATCAAGGAACTGGGGATGCAATACCCCTTTCTGTTATTGACTGTCGTGAAGTGTTTGAAATCATTGGAACTGTTTTATATTTCGAAGCATCTGTTCATCTAATAAAGCAGCCTTCTCCATCCACACTTGTACATTGTGGATGCGTTCCGGTTAAATAATCAGATCACCAGGAGACCAAAAACCCAGAAGAAGGTGATGTAGAAAACACATCCAAAACTCGTAGGCCTTGCACCAGTTTGCCCAAAATCGTTGGAGGTGACAATGTTGCCGAAGATGCCGAGGCCGAGGACGAGGATAGAGAGGCCCCGATGTTGATGACGAGTCCGATGTTATCAGATCCATTAATGCCGTCCCAGCAGGGTCCACCATAGATTGTTTTCCTTTAATATTACAATGGAAGAGGTCTCTAGGTGCTCCAGCTTCCAGGTGAAATAACCAGCAGCAGGAGAGTCGACAGAGGGTTAGAATCCCTGGTTGTGGACTCAACTGGGAATGGTGCTGGTGATTGCAGATTGCTGCGCAGCAGATCCCGAGGTGGTGGTCTGCTGAGCAGTGGTGACCGGCGTTGTGGTCAACGGTGATGGCGACGACCATGGTTGTGGCAATGCCTTGGACGGAGCAACTGCTCTAGAGGGAGACACATCAATATTTGTTTCATGGTAGTAGTAATTGACTGGTGGCCGTTGATGCTTGGATCTGAAATTGAATTAAAGAAAATAGAGTACTTTGTATTCAAATGGAATGAGAGCAGAGAACGGCCAGAACAGAGTTGGGGCCGTACTGACTTTCCTGACAACAATGGTTTTTTTTGAGAAATCATCTTCATCAAGTGATTTGTGGTGATCAGTAGGTGGAGGTCTGAAGTTTCACAGCAACAAAAAGTGTCGGTTTCTCAAGGCTATATGGGAGGCACTCTTTCACTTTTTTGCCATGCTCATCCAAGTTTGTAATCAGCTCTGAACAGTATATGCCCCATAAACTCGGAATTCAGTGGAGGGTTCTATCTGCTTGGATCAGAACGGAGTGCTGTGTACAGCTTTTTGGTGTATTCATTGCCGACCTCATGAAGCTAGCTTTAGAGATGGTAGAAGTGTCAGTACTCTTTATTTTAGGAGGATGGCAGACCTTAGCCACTCATCACATTGAAGTTAAGGATACCAGTCTTTTTGGGCGGATTGATGAATATGAATCACTTCAGATTTTCCAGCCTTCAAGGAATAATTACAGATTTTATTTCAAAGCTCACAAATCTGATGATCTTGAATTTCAAAGCCTGTCACACGCTCGAGGTATTTCCCAATGGAATTGGCTTGCCTCTCGAGCTTGACTTTCAGCCAAATCAACTGTACGAGACACTGCCGAGCAAGCAGAAGATGAAGCAAAATCGACCGCATCTAAAATTACGAACTCAGAAAATAAAAGCTCTTCACCCGAGTTCTGACAACAAGATCTGCACCATCCAGTCTAAAAATCCACTGAAAATTATAGCCCCAATGTTCTCAATTGTGACAATGGCTTATGCCAATGAACTCTCCTTGATCCCAATGCACAAAAGCTCAGTTACAATAAAGACCAAAACTGCCGAACATGGGTCAACTATAAAGCCAAGAATGCTGTGACGGGCAGAGCATAAATTGGGGTCGAGTTTAAAAGATAGGAAGCACTTGGCCTTGAATTTGATTCTTATGGTTCCAACAGTAAAAACTTCCAAATGGTTACACAATATTCGGTGTTGGAAATTGGGAAGTTGCTTGAACTTGAAGTGGCTTGGGATGGTTGAGACCATCGTGCTTTTGCCCTTAGGAGAGAGAATAGGGAGTTTCAACCGCAGAAGGAGGAATCATCCCTTGAGGAGGTGGTGGCATGGTTGGGAAACCATTCGGAATCGGCATGTAAGGTCGGATGGTCGGATTGGGAGGCTGACCAGGCGGCACCGACATAGATCCAGCACCGCTCACCACGCCAAAAATCATGACTGGTACAAAGGTTGAATCATACTCAAAAATATGGCCGGTGGCGTAGTTGATCAAGATCAGGCCTTCTTCTCTACAGAGTTCGGCTGGGGTAAGTGTGCCGACCACATTGGTCAGGGTGGTCTCGGCTTTATGTGATTCACACCAGTCATCGTTGGGGCGACCAGTGACGCCGGCGGTGGTGAGGTCGGTTCTCATTCTCAGCCGAGATCTGAAGTTTCAGATCGGTTGAAGAAGACTGTGATTCTCCTTTAGATGAAGAAGACGACTTGTGTCTGCTATCACAGCGTTGAAATCCCAACCTCGCGACATGGTTAACTTTGCAGTCGTGCTCGCCAACGTTGTAAGTTGTAGCTCTTGGGAACCTTGCCAGTGTTACAGTCCGTTGAGCACTTGGGCCATTGGTGAGACTATCTGAAAGTCCTGTACAGAGAAGTAGTTGATGAACATATATGGGTTATGTTAAAATCTGTAAACTTCTCATCTCAAACTGAGAGAGAGTTTTGAAGTAAAAAAGATGTGTGACTTTGGTTGTGAATGACCGATGCGACGGGGAGAGGTTATGTGACCTGCTCAGCTACTTTTTACAGAAGCATTTAAATTTAAAGTATGAGGGATGCAATAAAGAGCTTAAGATGCTGGTCACAGAGGCATTCAAATCCAATGTTAAAATAATGGTTCTGAATTTCAACAAATCACATATTTTATTCAAGAGGTTTTGAGATGGATGTAGATCTCAAAAGTGATGCTCGACGTGTGTATATATATATATATATTCACGTATATAAAATGATGTTGAGATTATATATATATATGTATATATATATATATATATCTATTTGTATATATGTGATCTTGCAAGTGCTCTGGTACCAAGGATCTTGATAAATAGACTGCGACGAAGAGGTGCAAAAAATTTTGAAGGTTTGCAAACTTTTGATCCCTTGTGTTATAGTTCTGTTCCAGAACTTGCTATGGCAAAAACAACACAAAATAATTTTTATTTGTTGCCTAAAATAATATTAAAGAATCAGATTAAGGTGCTTCTTTTCATGCTCTGAAATAATAATAATAAAAGATTTGAACCACATGTAATTGTTAGATGCCATAAAAAATTATGGATCAATGGTTTCTGCCTTGATCAATATACATATATTATTGAGTTGATTCTGACGTATATGTATGTACATGTAGATATATGTATATGCAAAAAGTATCTTGAGATTATATATATAGCTATATATTTGTATATATATAATCTTGCAAGTAATATGTAGAATTTGATTTCTACGTCAAGTAATCTGTAGAATCTGATTTTTACGCTGATATGCAAGGATTTAATCTAATTTAATCGTGTTTAACATCTATCAAATTATAGAATTTGAGAGAATTTAAATAATCATTAGGGAGCAATATTAGTAGTAGAGAACGAGGCATGTTGACCGTCGTTCCCACAGACGGCGCCAAACTGATGCTGCAAAAAACAGCACCGGTCATAATTCGATGATTCGGCAAGAAGGACCTGCAAAAAAGAGAAGGAGGACCCTCCGACGATCAAGTCAGTAAAGAGGGAATATAAGAAATATGTGAAAAGAGAGTGATCGTGTATGTGATTGAATCTGAGATTGAATATACCTGGCCCCTTTATTTATAGGGTTGAGAGTTATTGATTTTAGCAGTTTCCTATATTGAATAGAATTCTTTTCCTTGTTTGACAAGGTTAAAAGATATGTGATAATCTTCCTTGATTTGGGGTAGGATTCTTTCCTATCTGAAAGTCTTGCACTCTAAGATATATTCCTTATTCTGAGGTCGGAAGTTTATAGAAGACGATGCCCAGTTCGGAACTCCTCTGATCGGTAGGCAGATCTGCTCGGTAGGCAGCTCTGCTCGGTAGGCAGCTCTGATCGGTAGGCAGCTCTGCTGGTAGTTGCTCTGAGGCAGCTCTGCTCGGTAGCTCTGCTGCTTGCTGCTCAGCTCTGCTGGCAGCTCTGATCGGTAGGCAGATCTGCTCGGTAGGCAGCTCTGCTCGGTAGGCAGCTCTGATCGGTAGACAGCTCTGCTGGTAGTTGCTCTGAGGCAGCTCTGCTCGGTAGCTCTGATCGGTAGGCAGCTCTGCTCGGTAGGCAGCTCTGCTCTGGAGGCGGCTTTTTATGGCTCATCACTTCCAATAGTGTCAACTCTTTCGTTCAGATTCCAAAATTCCTTTCAAGTTATTTTCAAACCAACTAAAAGTTTGGCGTTTGATCAACACTGGAACTGACCTCATCGAACCTGCCATGCACTACCTGAGTACATTGTTGCCGCAACTAGTTTGATCTCCAAACCTTGTTTCACAGTTTTGATCACGCCAATCAAACACTAAACTCTAGCTCGGTATCACCCCGGATATCAAGAAACCTACAAAAAGGATTTTCTGAATCTGATGAGGTCTTTCACACTCGCATAATTGATTGGGATAGTAATCATCATCAGATCATTATGTGACTTTGCAACACCTTCGTCCCCTCTATTGCAACACTATTTGGTAGTTATGATAATGCTGAAGTTGCTTGAGAAATGCTTGTTTTATGTTACTCATCTGTAGATGGTTCTAAAAAATACCAACTTATGATAGATCTCGATAATCTGAAGCACAAACATGAATATATTATCAATGATTTCTTTGTATGCATATAATTCTTATGGCAGGAAACATCACCTTTATGTCTTTACAAAATGTAACAACTAGAAATGCTACTGATAATAATGATCCGCATAAAAGAGCTGCATATCCCAATAATATTATACTTACGTGCATTATTAACCACTCCGATTGGAGAGTAGGTACTAATATTGAGAATCCAACAAACTCTAACTTGATTGGTATCTCCTCCACCGTCCCATATAGGAAGTTGAGAATCCAAATCCCCCTTGAGAGACAAAAATGTGCATGCGCACGAGCCTGTGTTTCACCTATCAAAAAATAAGTTGCGGGAAACAGATTCTCCTAGGAAAAAGTCTCTGGCATCATGATACTCAAGAATCTAATTGTGTTTCAAGGGCCAATGCAAGTCAATCGACTAGCTAAGCCAGTGAAAATTTTGGTTGTTTCAACTTCCAATAATAATATAAAAAAAAATTCTTTCAGGAGAGGGGGTCAAAAAATTTGTGAGGCTTTTCTGCGGGTCAAATTTGTCCAATGAGGCAGGGTCTCTAAAACAACAAAATCAGTTAAGAATTTCATGCAAACAAAATGGAATAACATTCTCCAATTGCTAATTAAGTAAACATATGAATCTAATAACTATAAACATTCAAATCTAATAACTACCCTGTACATATAGAAATATTTGAATATGAATCTAATTACTAACATATATAGAATTATTTGCATATGAATCTAATAATTAATATACTATCTACCCGCCAGCACTGATATTTGAGATGGAATGAACCAAGAGGAGAGCGAAATTCTGTTATCATTGTTAAGTACCAAAATTTTGGAAAAGCATCATCGGTCACCACAGTCATGGATTACTTTCGTCCAACCTTGATCTATTGATCCTCTGTTTTTTTTTCTTTTTTTACATAATATGGAAATTTCAAGAGCAATGTTATGTACACAAGAAAAACCAGTGCATTATTGGTACAAAATTTGGCACAGGAAATTTACAAGTTAGAATCACAGCTTTCTGCACCACACAAAAGTACATTTACAAGAGAGAGAAACTAACCGATCACAATATGATTACAGCAACTGCATTTTCTAAATCTCCTAATTCTTGCTTCGGTTAGTTTAAGTAAAGCGACACTCACTGCTCCTAAAACTTTCAATGAGAGCTGCGTAACCATTTCCTTGAAATGTTGCGTGTATTCCAATTCATACCGATACAAAAAGAAAAATGGGTATGTTAAAGCTATACATCATATACAGGTAAGCGCTCCTCAATAGAGACACGGCAAACTGGGCATTTCTTACACTTTTCACAGCAGGTGCTGCACCAAAATAGAACATAGTGACTATCCATCGTACAGTGGCACTAAAGGGAAAAAAATAATAAAATTGGCTAATATCTTGAAAATCAAACAATTCAATAGCCTACAGGTAGAGGAGCATACCTGCAAAGGATGCGATGCCTGCATGGAAGCAGGACTACACTAATCTCTCCCTCAAAGCAAACCCTACATAGAACTTTTTCCTGACCAGCATATGAACACAAATTGTATTTATTAATGCGGAACCAACTTTATAACAAGACCTACTTTAGGATAGAACAGAACATTTGAAGAAACTTCAGATTGTCATAATTCAAATAAACAGACACCAAACAAAGTCATCAATTTAAGAACATGAATCAGATCCATGCCACGTTGTTTCAATCTATCGCACCACTAAAAAAGATAAAAGGACTGAACAACTGTTTCACAGCAACCTTCTTTAAGACGAGAAACCCCCCCCCCCCCCCCCCAAAAAGGGAAAAAATAATAATAATAAAAATAAATAAATAATAAAAAATCCCCCAATGAAGTTTAGTAATATCCTAAGTCTCTAGTACGACTAACAAAAAATTTAAGTTCCATTGGACAAAGAAGGCATTTCTCAACTAGGCGAACAGAAACTAGAAACACGATAGATCAAAAGAAATATTATTTCCAGACTTCTTGGATTCTAAAAACTGAGAATTACAGTACTGTTTCTATATCCATGTACATATAAGAAATATTATTTCCAGACCTCTTGATTCTTAAAAATGAGAATTACAGTATTGTTTCCAATATCGGTGTACATATTTAGGCATCGTAAATTATGGTTGAGGATGATGTGTAAGGATGGCACATAAGACATCATAATTTAGAAACACATAATGAATTTTCTTTTGATAAATAAGTATAATATAATTAACAAACACCCAAGAGAGGTCCAGAGGCATACAAATTACAAAAAGGGGGCCAGCATAAATAAAATGATAACCCCCCACCCCCCCCCCCCCAAAAAAAAAAAAAAAAACCCAACCCAAAGACTTCTTGGATTCTTAAAAATGAGAATTACAGTACTGTTTCAAGTATCTGTGTGCATATTTAGGCATCCAAAATTATGGTTGAGCATCCAAAAAGAGAGAAGTTACCACACATCACTAGCAAATGGGCAATGGATAAACAAGTTACTGATACTTTTGTCCTCCTCTAGGCACATCGAGCATCTATTAACCAAGAAGAACCCTCGTTTTTGCAAGTCATCCAAAGTCAAAATAGCCCCCTACAACACGGTCCAAGAAGAAAATGCCACCTTTGTAGAATGGTTGTCTTATTTATAGAAGGTAAGCGGCCATTTAGCTCAGGACCATCAAATCCTTGACAGGAAGATCTGGTGGCCAAACCCCTAGAGGGTTGGTAATCCTTGAAGAAGTACAACCACCATGCGGCGAAGTTAGCCTTCCTCCTGCCTCCCTTGATGAAGCTCCCTGTGAAATTGGCAGCATGCGTTTGATGTTTGTACAAATAAGCCAATATCTCCTTATCCTTGCCGAAGACCTTCAAGGCAGGAAATTGTGTGCTCCCGCCAAGGAAAGATGCATAATCGCCGCAATGTCCTCAAGGGTCAGGATGAACTCTCTCCAACCAGTAACAAAAGTGTGGGACGAGGTACTCCAACGCAAGGTTAGCATCAGCAAACTATCGTTATCCTTACAACAGCTCAACTCCTGATAGACCTTTACACTGTCAATAAGGCCGACCTTGTCCAAAATTCAGCAATTATCAGGATCAGAGAGGATGAAATTAGTCCAATCACTCCAGTCGTTGATGGGACCAGAGCTTGCCATGAAAGTAGTGAAAGAAACAGGGTAATCACCTCTCTCGATGCTGAAGCGGATCGGGCTATCTAGGGGAATCCCATTTTCTTTGGCCTTCCCTGACTCTCCTCTCTCTGCAACCAATAGCAGGGCCTCCTCTATAAACTTGCTCAGCAGATGCCATATAGGCGCCAACCTTGGGCCAAAACTCATCTCCACCCTCATCACCAAAAAAGGGACCCTTTTTCAATCCTCCTATAATGGCAGTGACAGAATCTAACCGTCGACCAGTAAAATGTCGTATGTCTTGGAACCCATCCTCGTGAAGTACAAGAGTGAGAAAATCACAGGAACAAAAAAAGGAAGTTGGAGCTTTGAGAAGACGGTGTACAAAAATTCTAAGGAATGCCTTATGCTCAAGGAAACAAGGATGAAGAATAGAAAGAGAAAAAAAAGTTCCAAAAGGGGATTTATATACAAAAATGGCGGCCCTAATTATGACTGATAGTGACAAACGGCGCAACGCTTCATAAAGAGGTTGCCTCTTCACCATTGGACGCACCCGATAAAATTAAGGCCAATAAAAACTAGCCATGTCAAATGACTAATAATTACAGCCTTCAAACACAGAAGCGTGCTTTGCATGAAAGAAGGAATGGTGTGGCTAACGTAGAAAGTATGTCCCATCAAAGTCAGGGACATATGGCCTTTCTTTGCACACCAACGTTCTCTCTTAAAATTTCACAAAAGGATGCCGCACGGGGGATAAAATGTGGATAGCCAGGTCTTTCACATGCCGAAATACCATCTCAATAAGGACAAGCCTCGACTAATGAGGACACCAGATCACATATCAACAAGTTACCAGGTCCCTGGGAGACACGTGACTCGTCGAACTCTTATCAAGAGCCCATAAGCTCCAAGAAGTGTCACTTCCCAAATAGACACGCGTCTAAAATAAGCCTCGGGGATAGACTAAGTGTTGATCCTATAGGCAAAGTTTAGACAAGGTCCTCCTAACTTAGGAAGACCCACTCCTTTGTGCTGGAATAGGTAGCTACCATCTAACTTCCAAACGCAGTGAAATATTCCCCGAATCACAAGTTTCACGAGAACTCCATGATGACATGTCCCACGAGGACCATGACTGCTCTTCCACATCATGGATACCCAAGAGCTTGGGGACAAGCTTAGAGAGACTCCTAGTCTGGCAAGCATCTATAGCATGACCATCATGCTATAGTCCACATTCAGGACACTCACAGTCTTGTGGCATAGTAGCTTAGATATGAGGATGAACCAAAGCATCCTGCACTTCACAAGTTAAGGGTACTTGGGTCTTTCTAGAAATATGGGATTCCAACTGGCCCTCAACAATTTGAAACTATCCTTACCTCATGTACGAATGGGACACGTGGCATCTGTAACAATTCCCGCCATGCTCAAGATTTGGCACGTGCCCCATATACTATAAATATAAGGCCAGATTCCTCGGGCAGCAATTATGAAGGCCAACTACCATTAGTGGCCTTTAGTTTACGATAAATGATATTCTAAATCACTATATTGTTTCACTTACTTTATGAGATTTCATGAAGATTAATCAATGTCCCATCCTTCCTCATTAAATCCCTAATTTCTTGGTTGCTCATATCTTCTTCCCTAACCACTTCGCCCTATGTTCCATAGTGTTGTCCAAAGTGTATTTACTACTCCTTGTACGAATTCAACGATCTCCTCGCACCAGCTGTGGGATCCTTCTCTCTTGTACCTTACAACCAACCATCTTCTCCTACAAAGGCGGGCCATATATATATATATATACACACACACACACACACACACACTATCACCTTTTGAAATAAAATAGTATAAATCAAACAGAAACTCTAAGCTTTCGGTCATTCCCTTCAACTTCCATTTGCTTCTGCCCCTTCATCTTCTCTGATTATTATTTTTTTCTGATAGATCACTTCTATTATTTTCTTTATCAATCACAATCAACCCCAATATCCCAATAGTACTAGAGTATGGTTTTTGATTATAATCAACTGTGGGCATTCAATCTGACAAGAAAAATGACAGTTCTTCCAACAGATTCAGTAATCAGACAGTACCAGTGGTGTCTCTGCTCCACATTTTTGTAATCTTTTGAACCAGTTGCAGATTGTTCACAAGGGTTTTCTTACCCATCTTCTGGCAGAAGGGAACTCATTTGGCTGTTCTCATCTTAGCCAACAATCCAAGGGACCTTTTGTAACACTAGGAACAAAGGGAGATGAAAATTGACTGAAATCTCATTTTTTATTTATATTTTTTTCTGCTGGATGGACAGACATCCCACTGAAGTTGGTTTGTACATCAAACCCACAATTTGTGGTGCTTACCACACTCAAAGACAGAGGGAGGAAGATTGACTACTTGACTGCAACTGTCAGGTTCTGAGATGAACTTTTCCTCTATTTTGATGGCTCTTCGGAACTCTGGGAACAATCTACTATTGCATAGCATGCTTGGAAGCCAATTTTGACCTTTCATATTTTTTTTTACATTTTTCCAATTTGGAAAAAAAAAACCAATTTCTTTTTTCATTTTCAAATAAATATTGATTAAAACCTTAAATTTATTTTTATATAAAATTAAAAAAAAATCTTAAAAAAATTGGTCAAAATTAAAAAAAAGGCAAAAAAGAAACATGATAAGGACATTTTTGTCATTTTGGAAAAAAAATTGACTGGATAGGAGTATTTGTAATTTGTCTGGTAAAGTATGGGAGGTTAGTATAATTGTCAAAAACAGCAAGGGAGGTTAGTGTAATTTACCCAAAGGGCATATATATCCACTCAAGACAATCAAAGCATCATCTTAAAGGATAAAACACTAAATAAGTTGCCATACTCAAAACTAAACATTCCATATTGCATTGTTGTCAAACCATTAGTCAAGATAAAGAATTTTACATTTTGAAGTCTTTCGTACTCCTGCTGGCTAAATTTTGTGATTTCTGTTTGCTCGCCCAGAGCTGCTTGGAGTCTCCAAACCTAAAATATAAGAGAATCCAATTAAAATGAGGAAGATAATGATACTACATCAAGACTTTGGCGTTGGCTATATATTTATTGTAATGGATAAAGAATAAAATCAGTGAAAATTAAAAGAAAAAAGTACTCTGGAAATAATAAAATGACAAAAATAATTTGCAAAGAAATACTACAACATATATGATCACCTCCTCAGCAAGATCCTTCTTAGGCAATTTCTTCACTATTTCAGGTGGATAACCACAAAAGGTGTTATAACTGCATAGTTAGGAAACAAGGATATAAATATTAGCACACAAAGCTACTTGCAAAACTCTTTCTACTATTCTTAGTAGCCCTAATATTTTTACTGCCATTTGACGTTAATATGGCCATAAAGAATCCTTCCAGCTAGGAAATAACACACTTCCACACACTGTTACACATTTGAGGCCTTCAAGCAAAATCACAACAAATATTTTTCATTTTATACATTTTCTCTGTTTCTGTATAAATTCCTCTGATCTTTTTCTTCAATAATAGATGTGTGACCACACATTGCATAAGATCTCACATGAACATAGTGCCAACATATGCAATTTTTGCACTTTCAGAAACTTTGGTGAAGATAAAATAAAACTTACCCAGAAGATGCATTATGGAAAATTCGGGCCTGTTCTTCTCGACTTCCTTCATCAATTGACCACCAACCAAGCAGCCTGCTTGTAGAGATTTTCAAACTGTGAGATTAATTCACAATACTTGCACCACATTCACTGCTGACATCAGTTTAGTAAGTGCACAACCTTTCATACTCGATATTTTGTTCTGATGATACGTATTGTCATTACCTGGAGCCATGGTGCAAAAACCCAAAGCAATCACGAACCCTTGAAGAAAATGTAAAATATCTTCCGGAAACAGCCCCACTACGTAGTAAAATAATGATTTTCTCGACCAATCGAGACGCAGCAAACAAGACCCCAGCACCTTGCAACAGAAAAATAGGAGAGAAAAGAACTGGAAGTGGGATATTTCTTGCACCAGGAGGTGTCCCCTGAAATTAGAAACCATTAATGAATTTGTCACCAGGGCATCCAAAGGGATTTTCAATTTCTCATCCAACTAGTAGCCATGATAACCACTAAAACATAACATACCTCCAGGCGCATACAAAGGAGGACTTGGAAACCAATTATTGGAATTTTCATAATATGGCCACCAATGTCTTGCAGACCGCACATTCTATCCTGGGGCAGATCCTCTGAAGAAACCACTAAGCCACTGTTCCAGTCCAGATATCTTATAGCTGTAGAAGATGAACTGGCTTCTCTTCTATGAGAATTGCTATGAATCACCGGATTAGACCACTTCGTGCAAACAAGAAACGTAAAGCACTCGGCAATACTGTAAAAGCAGAGAAATAGGTTAACAATAATCAATTATTCTTATTAAAACATTAAAATAATACCAATAAATGAAAGTAATATGATAGTAAAGGCATATGAACTGTACCCAAAATTTATAAATAAGTCCCACCAGCCCAGAGCACCGACATCACCTGCAAGATTTTATAAATGAAATCAGAAACAGATTATTATTAAATTGGAATAAAAACATATCAAGAATCAAGATTACTAATATTCTTTGTTTGATGTCTATATACCAAGATGATTAAGCATGTAAGCAAACATAAATGAAACCACGAACTATGAACATAAATTTTGACATGGTGCAGTGGAGCAACATATGTAACTGAAATACCACGATTACGGGGCCATTTTTCTCTCTTTTATAAGAGCAACTCCAAGAGTGGCTTTAGGAGGGGAGCCATCCTCTCCAACTACCAAGATGGCCCCCATTAATGCACTATTCATGCTCCAAGAGAGCACCCATCCTGGCTCACATTTTGGATCCAACCATGAATAGTGAGAAAGTGGATGTAGATATAGATATTGTGGAGAGAGGATCCAAAAGTTAGTTGGAAGAGAGAGAACGAGATAGATGGGTGGGAAGAGAGATAAAAGTGAGAAAAATATATTAAAATATTAAATGGATACTACTATTGGAGTGATGTATAATGCTAGAAGCCATTAATGTATGCATAAACACTGTAGTAGCACCCAAAAGAATTTTTTGGGTCCAAAAATGGATCCCCCTCTTGGAGTTGCTCTAAGGATAAGATTTGCATTATATAAACATAAGCACAAGGCAAGTAAAAAACCAGACTTAAAATGTAGCAGTAAAACCTAGTGAACCTACAATCTTTATCAATGCTTGAGTAAGTAATAAACAAATAAGCTAAAGCTTTTGAAAATATTAAACATGAACCCTATGAAATCCTTTACAAAGGAACCCTAGAATCAACTGAAGAAACACCATAGATCCTCTCTAACAAATTTCTTTCTTCAAAAGATAAAGTACTCTTTATCATCCACATTGTTTATTAAACAGGAAAAAAAATGAAATATCCATCCATGAAATCCTCTGCAGAGGAATACCTGAGAGCAACTGAAGAAACAATGAACAGATGGAGATCATCCAGCACTACTAATGGAATTGTCACTCTCTAGCAGATAACTGAAGAAACAATGAACAGATGGAGATCATCCAGCACCTCTAATGGAATTGTCACTCTTTAGCAGATGGAGCTTTTTCTTATCAAAAATTCCCACCTACTGAGAAGAAAGATAGAGGGGAGAGGGAGGAGAGAGAGAGAGAGAGATGGAAATAGGATGTCCTACAGAGCATCCAACTGCTCATTCACGACTAAAAACGCAAAGAACCAAAAGGAAACAACGGAACTATGTGGCACACAACTTGAGGAAGCTTTTCACTTCATCAAATATGATTTCTCTATCCTAATGGAGAGCACATAATAGCAAATATTTTTTTTTTAAATTTACTCTTTTTATAAATAATATATTATATAATATAATACTCAGACCTGGTCAGGCATCAAACATCCTTCACAAGCCCAGCCTGAAAATCGGATCGTGCTATAAAAAATTAACCTAGCCTGGGCCTACAGGCCTATACACCCAGCCAGAGCCTTGTGGTGATCAGGGCCAAGCAGGCCAGCTAGCAGATGTCCAACACTACATATTGGCCGGCCACCAAAAAGTCAAGAAACTTACAAACACATGGGCAATCCAAAACATATGCTACTTCCAAAATCTCAGCCTAGACCCATAACTGTAGTAGTAAAAGAACTCTGAAAACCATTTACCATCACATTATTGTTACTTCCAAAATCTCAGCCTAGACCCATAACTGTAGTAGTAAAAGAACTCTGAAAATTATTTACCATCACATTATTGTTAGATAACACATAAAAGGTCAGAAAGCAGCAGAGCAAGCCACCACATCCATGGGCCTTCCAAATTCTCAGCCCACGCCGATAACCCTACCACGAAATAGAACCCCCTTTTTTGTAGGAAGAACATAATTCTGAAATGTACATTTTATAAAGGCAAAACCATCTGGAAGATCAAATAAAAAATAAAAAACATCCCGGGATCTTTTCTATATATATAAAATATAAATTACATCTTTACTGATCCAAAAAAAAAAAAAAAACCAATCTGTAAGATCCAACAATAATTTTCTTCTCATTAACGCCACCCCCCCCCCCCCCCTTCAAAAAAAAAATACACGCACACACACAAGCCCTGTTCTGACTTTCTACAACGATGAACATTCAAGCTTCTGAACCCTTTGAACAATATTGGCTACAATCTGTGTGGCACTTGACTTTATTAGATTTACACTTATAGGCAATGTCAGTTGCACAGGAATGTACAACATTCGCTGCATTTATTACATGAATCTTCTTGCTGAGTCATTTTTTCAATTTATCAGAACTTTTAATTTGCAAGACAAGACTACAAATCCAAAACGAGGAAAGAGGAATGGTAATGGTGTTATCGAAAACATGAAATAATAAAAATGTTTGAAGCGTAAAAATGCAGGACATGAACTAGCTCATGAGAAATTGCACTGCATAAAATTAGCACATCTTCACCACAAAAGTCAAGGGAAAACATTAGGGTAGATAGAGAATTACCACACAGCTTTAGGAGAGTGAACAATGTAGCAGCAACGAAGAAAACCATGGAGATTGCCACCCAAAAGTGCTAAAACAACAATAAGTTGGCATTCAGTGACAGTCTTCATAAATATTTAAATGACATCCACCAGAATTGAAACAACATTTTTCATGTGAAAAATAATGAATTTCAGAAATATCCGAATTTTTAGGCCAATATGTATATGTATATGTACATGTATGTATATTATCTCCAAGTTTGTGCCCAGCATCATTCTAAAATATCATGCCAACCTTGCTGCATTTTTAACAACTATGAGCTGACCATGAAGCATATGCCCAAGGAGAACCCTGCGTAATTTTAAAGCCCAAAACATTCTAGGACTGCCTTGCTTTGAGGCAATTCCCTAAGGAAGCACCAAAAGGATTTTTTTAAGACAATGCTAGGGCTACAGTAAGCGTAATATCTCATTCATTTATTATCTGAACTTTATAATCTGAGCTGTTCAATTATTTTGCTCAGTGGCTAGAGAGAGTTATGGACGATTTTGTTCTCTTTTTGGCATGTATTGGGTTATACTTGGATCAATGATAGATATGCTTCAGATTTTGGTAAAAGCTCTTGAGAAAAACCATGATTGCCCAGATTGACAAGAAAACCTTTGAGATCCCAGAAGAAGGCAATGATCAGTTGGAGATCTTCCAGATAATCGAAAGAGGTTTCAACTTAACTCAGAGATTGTGGGTGACGAGAACGGAGCTGGAATGTCTGTGCTCTACTCTGGACCAAAGGAAAGAGAGGTTGGCTTTTCCCTAGAGGACACCATGGTAGAGCGAGGAGTTTGATGATGTCGAAAGGGTCAAACAGTAGAGGCGAGTTTGTGAAGGTTGATACAAAAACAGGGGAAGGAAAGTATAGTATCTTTCTTCCTGGAGATGAAAGGGGAGGAGGGTGGATGGTGACTCAGAAGGAAAGTATAGTATCTTTCTTCCTGGAGATGAAAGGGGAGGAGGGTGGATGATGGTGGCTCAGACTTTTTGCAAGTTAGGGTTGGCCAATCCAAGAAGGAAGAGAAGGAAAGAGACTACAAAGAAGTGGCGATGGTTGGGAAGTGGTCGTCGACTCCAGTGATGGCAGAAAGAAGCCCGATCATCAACTGTGAAGATCTGAGAGTTCACCTGGGGTCCTGCGAGGATCATTAGGAGTTTCTACAAAAGTGCGTAGTAGGGAAATTTGGTGAGCCTGAGGACTCAATCCCGGAGGTAGAAAAAATTCAAAAGTTGGTTGATCCTCAATGGAGGGTTCCGAAAGGGGTTAGAGTGCTTGATATGCTAGGTATGTGGTTTATGTTCGAGTTTCTGTCAAGGGAGGACGCCACAAGAGTACTAAACATGAAGGAATGGGAATTTGAAGGAGCTCAGGTGCTCTTGGAACCATGGTTGGTGCGGGGATGCTACAATGATACCAAAGGGATAAGACCCATGTGGGTAAGGTTTATGGGCTTAGTGGTGTTCCTGTGGAGCAGAGAGTTATTTCGAGTATTAGGCGAATGTTGTGGGAAATATTTAGGGACCAACGAGGCTGCCGAAGGTAGGGAGCACCTTCGGTGGGTTGTGGTTTTGGTTAGGGCCAATTCGGAGAAGATTCCTAAATGTGTGAGGATAAAAGTGGTGTCATGGAAATTCACAATCCCAGTTTGGACAAGGACCGGAAATTACAGCGGGAGATCAGGAAGATCGGTTGGCAAGTGTAGTGGCTATGGAGGTTCAAGGGAGGTTAGTGGAGATGAGGGATCACACGCCTCAGGGACGTAATGAAGCGGTGGCCTTGAGATCTGTGAATGGTACAGGAGGCGACAGCAGGGGGCCAGGGGTCAGCTCATATTCAGGGATTTTAAATGTTGAATCAAGGGGTGGTAGATGGCAGCCGCGTGGCTAAACTGATGTAGTGGGCCATGTGGGCCGATTGGGGCCTGCTGGTGGTGGTGGTGGTGGTGGTGGTGGTGGTGGGAATTACAGGAAAGGAAATTACAGGGGGGCCAATTTGCTTGGTGATTTTAAAACCTGGAAAGGGCAGTGCAACAATGCCAATTCAGGCTTCCTTGGAGGAGTCCAAGTGGGAGTGCATTATCATCAAGAGGAGACGGGTTGGGTTAGACCTAAAAGGCCGTTTAGGGGCAACTTAAGGGGGACCAATAGCTTTGGTGTGGTGGGCCGAAATAGTTTCAAGGCCTGGGGCCTCAGCCTGAGGAGAGGCCAGGACCTAGCTGTTCAGCTCAAGAGAACCAGGGAGGTGGTCCAGAGCCCAGCTCGCACTGCTCTGGGATGGCATATAATTCTGATCTTCAAGAAATAGGTCATGCTCATGGGGCAGATGCAGATGGAGAGAAAAGGAGATAGGAAAGGGGTACCATGGAGGAGGGCGAGCATAAAAGGTTTTTGGCAGAGGGAAAGAAAGCCTCGACAGATTCTCATAACAAAGGAGGTGAAAAAGATTGAATATGAGAAGATGTGTCCTCTCTCCCATCGTCAATTGATGAAGACTTTGGCGAAACAAGAGACGGAGGAACAACTGTGGAGCAGGAAAGTCTCCCTGATGAAAGGGAGTTCTTGTGCTATTTGGAGAAAAGTTTGTTCAGAGAGGTTCTCCAATCGGAAGAATCAAGAGGTTGGAGGGTTTAATGTCGGGTTCAGCTCTTCCTCTGTTAAGAGCAGGATGGGAGGATCAGACAATGGGTAGAAAAGACAGCTATGAAGGGAGGACAAAATTCAG